>PVJL010017462.1:0-18130 GCA_004026885.1 Lyroderma lyra
ACAATCCGTTCCCGAACTAACCAGCCCAAACCAGAAGAACCACCCAGCTAAATCACAGAACCATGAGAAATAAAAATGTTTTTTGTTTTAATCCATTAAAATTTGGGGTGGTTTGTTCAGCAAAAACTGACTGATACAAAAATATGTATTTTAAAAATAAAATATATCATGGGTTTACAGTAATACTTTAAAGTAAAATCCAATTTATAAGGTTTTTACTTAAGCCTTAAACTTCCACTGAAACTTCTTTCTCCTATTCCAAAAATCCTAAATTTAAACAACATGAACATCATTACTTATTTGTTTTATCTCAAATGACATTTACAAAGGTTACAGGTTGAATTCTCTGGAAGTACACACCAAGATGGAGTTGAGGCTACAATATGAGAAAGGAAGGGGAGAAAGCAGATTTGGGCAGAAGCCAGATTAATGTGATACAATGTCAATGAGTTCTTCAATCTTTGGCCAGCCCAGCAAGGAATATGGAATAATGCCCATCACAGATGCTACATATTAGGCCACATTGGCCAAGCCCTTACATTCCTGTCCTTCATCACCAGATGTGAACTGCACCAGGTAAAGCATGCACCAGGCAAGGTGGCTCTCTGGACTTGAGGTCAACCCTGAAGAAACTGACAGCCTAAGGCTGTACACTGACCACAATCCCTTCCCTGAGGAGTGATTTGAGAGGCACTTCTCCATGTCTACCGCAATTCACAACAAGATGATTATTGAAAACCATTTAGGATTATTTTTATAGTTCTTTTTTAGGGCATATATCTCTAGGTATACTCAATCAAATAACTATCTATTTATTTATTTCATTGTTAGACTTATTGGGGTGACACTGATTAATAAGAATTACATAGGTTGCAGGTGTACAATTCTACAGTTCATCGTCTATGCATTACATTACATGTTCGTTATTCAGTGTCAGGTCTCTTCTCATCCACATTACATTTGACTGCCCCTCCCTCCTCTCCTACCCCCACCCTCCTCTCCAACCACTCCCGCCATTGCCCTCAGGTAGCCCCTAAACTATTGACTGTTTCCATGAGTTTCCGTTTCTTTGTTGCTTTCAGTTTTATATTCCACATATGAGTGAAGTCATATGGTTCTTGGTTTTTTTCTGTCTGGTTTATTTCGCATAGCACGATGATCTTCAGGTCCATCCATTTTGTTGCAAATGGCAATATTTCATCTTTTCTTATAGCTGAGTAATATTCCATTGCATATACGAACCACAGCTTCTTTATTCAGTCATCTATTGAAGGGCATTTTGGTTGTTTCCAAATAACTGTATTTTAGAGATATTTGGAGTAATGCCTCTATCTGAAGTTATACCATAAATTGGATCTCTTTTTAAGTTCATTTGTTTATATTTTAATTTTACATTTAATTTTATATTACAGTTATATAAAAACATTTACATGGTTACTAAAGCAAATATAAGAACAAAATGTGTTTGAAGAAATCTAACTTCTCCGTCTCCACTTTATAGGTAAACTTTTATAATTTAATATTTTGTCCTTCCATTTTATTGTGAATTTTGAATCACTAAGTAATTTTAAATAAAATAAATCATTTTTTTATAAGGGTAATTTTGTTAAGTCTTACACTTACCTAGAACTTCAAAGTTTACAGAAGTACTATTCAATCTTGATATGGACCTATTCTCAAGGGGATGTGATTCTAAATGATACACATTCTCTTCCTTTGAAAATTATAAAGACGAGTTCCCTGGTGGTGTAGTGGCTTAAGGTTTCAGTGCTGGCGCTGTCAGTGCTGCAGCCTGGGTTCGATTCCCAGCCAGGGAACTACCCACATACCAAAAAAAAAGCAAAAAAAAAAAAAAGAAAGAAAAGAAAATTACAAAGACTTAGGCAATTGGTATTTTTGGTATCTAAGTCATCACATAGAAATATGAACCTTCTGAAAAATGAAGGAAGTGTCATAGGTTAACTAACACTTTTTTCCAACCGTTATTTGGATCAGGCCACTCTATTTTTTTCTTGGTTTCACCCCAATAGCTAAATTAAATTAACACAAATTTGTTATTCACTTCCACAATGCAGCACATATGATTTGGAATGTGGTTGGTAGGTGCTGTGGAGAATACAACAAAAAACAAGACCCAATACCTGACTCCAGAAGCTAGGAATCAAGTGGACTTTTACAAAACCATTTCAACAAACTTTCAGCATTTTTTCATTGAAAATTGTGCTACTTTGTATAGAATTTATTTTTTCTAGGAAGCTTCATCAGATTTTTGGAAATGGGTTAAAATGCTTCTACTTCTTTGCCTTCAGATTAATTGCAGAAAAACTGCCTTCTGACTCTAGGATCACACCAATGGTTCTGTAAAACCACACCCATGTATCTTAACATTGCAGTGTGTGGGAGATAAAGATAAGGTAACATACAGCGGCTCCCTCCAAAACAGTGTTCGCACTGTGAACAGAGCCTCGGGGAAAACAAGCTAACCATGGTGTCAGAAACACTTACTTAACATGTCCACATAGCTGTGCTGTTTTCTCTGTCAGGTTTTGAACTAGAATCGCCAGAGAACCTCTCCTAAAACAAAGCTAGTTCAGTTTCATAAAGGATCCTAATAATAATAATAATAATAATAATAATAATAATAATAATAATTTATATCATAATTCTTTTTTTATTCATTTTTATTGATAGACTTATTGGGGTGACATCTGTTAGCAAGGATTACATTGGTTCCAGGTGTACAATTCTACAGTGCATTGTCAACTTGTTGTATAATAATTTCCCTACCTATTGTGACTTCTCTTTCCATCACCCTATATCATATCTTATTTCTAAAACCTCATAATTAGGAAAGAAACTAAAGGAAAGGCAAAATGATTTTTTTCAGTATTGTCAAACTCCAGAAAGTTAAGAATGCAAAGATCTGTCCTTGTAAAATTTAGGGTCTGTGGATAAAAAGGGATTGGTTTGGTGATTTTAAAGGAGGTCATTGCAAATATACAGTTGAAATTATAAATCTGAATTGCATGATTCTATAAGCATTAGAAAGGAAATAGATAATAATACTAATGCTATTACTATGCTACTAAATATTAATACCTTTTGAATTTAATGAACACTTACCTTGTATTAGACCAGGGGAACAGCAAACTATGGCCTGGAAGCTAAATCCAGCCCACTATTTGGATTAGGATCTTACAAATACTATCCCCATTATTTTTTTCAGTTTCTTCATAATCAGGCTATTTATTTTTCTTTTTTGGCAATTTAAAGAACACAACTTTCTGGCTAGCTAAACTTGATGTGTGGGAGTATATGTGCATGGGGTCTGGAGCAAGCGTCTAATCCTAATAGTTTGACATTTTGAAATGGGTGAAGGAAAAAAAATCAAAGGAAGAGTAATATTTCTCAGCACATAAAAATTATATATGAAATTTAAATTTCAGTATCCATAAAATAGGAATTTATCACACTCACATATAATCTAAGTCAGTTTTTATGCTACAACAGCAGAGATGAATTGTTGCAACAGAGACTCTATGGCTCACAAGGTTTAAGATGTTTTCCATTTAGCTCTTTACAGAAAAATTTACCAATCCCTGTACCAGGCAGACTAGGGGTGAAGCATACACTAATAAGTAAAAGACAAGGTAAATAAAAGGCGGCCAGTACATTTTTTTCTCTAAAAGATCAGATAAGAGATAGTTTAAATCTTGCAGGCCAAGAGGAAAATCAAAGCTATTGTGTAAGTAGTAATATAATAATAGAGAAAACACATTTCCACGTTTTCTATAAAATTCAAAATAGAATATTGAGTATATATATTTTTTTAATAGAGATCTATTAGTGAAAAAAATAGAGGTTTTTTTTCGGAATAAAATTTTTGGAATTTTGCTTAATTGGAGCTGAAAATCAGTGTTTCTAATATCACATTAATTGCAAATGTTCTTAGCTCACGAAAAATACAAAAATATGCAGGGGGCTGGATATGACCTGGGGCCCATAGTTTGACAACTTCTAATATAAAAATCATGGTTTCAATGTTTAAAGTATTCCTGGAGGTTAAAGTTATAAGGAGAGGAGAAAATAAAAAGGAAAGCATAACTGTTGGAAGAGAAACATTATTTGTAGGTAATATGACCGTATACCTTGCCTCATGGAATTTACTACCAAGATACTATCTCATTGAAATCTCACAACAGTTCTAAGGGAAAGGGTCAGTATTATATTATCTCCATGAAGTAATTGAGGCATGTTGTTATTATGCCCACAGGGCAACTGAAATGCAGAAAGGCAAAGACTGTCAGAATTCACACAGATGTGTGAACGCTGGTGGGATCTGAAGCTCACTCCAGACCAGGAGGGCATGTACTGCCCATCACACTAGGCTGATTAGAAAATTAAGCTCTTTAACCTAAAAAACAAAAGAACTGACTATGAAGAGACTGAAATACAGCAGGTCATCAAATAACATCATTTTATTCAACATTGTTTCATTATAATGTTGATGAGATGCTCTAGGAACTTAACTCTTATTAATATTGCTATCAGTTAGCCTATGGTAAAATTGGTTTCCTTATAGGTCATTTTGCTTAAAGTCAAAGAGCCTATCTATGACATTAAGTGAAGACTTACTGTAGTAATAAAGATATTATATTATCAATAAATTTTGTTTTTTGGACAGTTTTAGATTATAGAAATATTGAGCATATAGCACAGAGAGTACTATCACATTAATCCCCACCTCCGTACACAGTTGTCCCTATCAGTAACACTTTACATTGGTATAGTACATTTGTTATGATTGATGAGCCATTTTTTGTAGTTACAGGATTTATTTAATAAATAAATAAACTCAGCGTTTTTAAAAGTAAAAAATAGATAGACTGACACAGAACTATACTCACACATTGTATTAATGTCGATTTTCTGGTTTTGCTATATTATAGTTAAAAAAGATGTAACCATTGGGGGACCTGGGGGAAGGGTATTTGAGACCTCTCTGTACTATCTTTGCAACTTTCTGAGAATCTATCATTATTTCAAAATAAAAAGCTTTAAAACTTACTTTTGTTTAGAAGGAAATAGATATTTTTGAGGTTTTAGTTGACTACAATACTGTGATGTGGTTGACAAATGCGATGCGGCTAGGATTAATGGAAGTATAAAATTCCAAAGAAGGACTGCAGGAGAACCACTTTGATTAGCTCGTCAATCCACACCTAAAGTGGTAACTTCTTCCAGACGGGCAAGAACACTGAATGACAACTAGACAAAACACCCGGAATTGGGAAGGGCAGCCCTGTCATGTAAGAAATAGTCAAAGGATCAATGCATTATTTTTAACTAAAGTCAATTCTTTATTCAGGTTTTCTTACTATTTCTCTAATGTCCATTTTCTGTTTCAGGATCTCATCCAGCATTACACTTAATTGTCATGCCTCCTATGCTTTCTTGCCTATGACAGTTCCTCTGACTTCCCTTGCTTTTGATGACCTTGACAGTTTTGAGGAGTATTGGTGAAGTGTTTTGTAGAATGTCCCTCAAATGGAATTTGCCTGATGTTTTTATCATGGTAACGAGGGTCATGGATTTTGGGGAGGAAGACCTCAAAGGTGCCATGTCATTTTCATCATGTGTATCACCATGATTTGTAATGTTGTTGTCCTTCATCACCGGGTTGAAGTAATATTTGTCAGGTTTCTCCACTATACAGTTATTCTCAGATTCTTCTCCTTTTCCATACTGTGCTATTTGGAAGGAAATCACTATGCACAGCCCACAGTTAAGGGGTGAGGAGTCATAATCTCCTCCTTTAGGATGCAGTATCTATATAAATTATTTGGAATTTTCATCACAGGAGAGTTGTCTCTTCTCCCCATTTATTAATATATTCAATCATTTATTTGTATTGGTATGGCCTTATGCATATTTATTTTATACTTCAGGTCATAATAATCCAATATTACTGTATTTTCTTGCTCTGATTTTTCTACATTTGCTCATTGAGAGCACTTTCATTGGACTGTTGTGCCCCTGATGAAATACTCTCATAAATATATTTTGGTTTTTGTTGAGAACATCTTTACTGCTAGCTGTTCTAGGCTCATCTTGTATAGTATCGTGCCCCGGTCCTATTTTCAGCTCCAAAAGACCCTGGTTCGTTCTACTGGATAATGGTATTAGAAACCATGGACTGGGCAATGATATACTTGTTAAGAGTAGTGTTTTTCTTAGGGCTTCTCAGCTGGCAGAGAAAGGACATGTGTGTGTGTAGTAGGCTCAAAATTCCACCTCCACCCCCTGCAAAACTGCAATATTATATATATCTAACCCCTGGAACTTCAACCCCCTGAAATTTGTAAATGGACATTATTTGGGAAAATAGTTAAAGATCTTGAGATGAAGAGGTAATCCTGGATTATCTGGGTCAGTTCTAAACACCATGAACATATATCCTTATAAAAAAGACACAAAGAGGAAAAGCATACAAAGAGAAGGAGGCAATACGACCACAAATGCAGAGAGTAGAGTGATGCAGCCACACGCCAAAGAATGCCTGAAGCCACCAGAAGCCGAAGAGGCCAGGAAACAGACTCTTCTCCAGAAATTCCAGAAAGAGTGTAGCCCAACCGACGTATTGATTTTAGACTTCTTGCCTCTAAAACTGATTTTAGAATTCTGACCTCCAGAATTTCACTTCTTTTAAGCAACCCAGTTGTGGTGATTTGTTATGTAGCTACAGCAAACTAAAACACCTGCGTATGTACTTACATATGTAAATATTTCTATACGTAATCATCTGTATCGACATTAAGTTAAACATGAGTTCTTACAGAATTAGAGTTTCCAACTCTAATTCACTTCCATGTGGATCATTTTAGCCTACTACCCTTGCTGATCTATAAAATTCCCACTTCCACAGCAAAAAAACTTGCACTCACATCTTAACTGTTCAAGTCCAGTATCCATGCATGGCAGTATCAGAATTCCTATTCTCCTAAAGGACACAATTTTAGCAACTAGTGTACAGTACTATGTGCAGTTTCTTTTGCCCTTTGTCTTACAGACTCCATTCATTTCTAAAGCTATGTAGGTCAACACCTGCTCTCCCACCCCTGCTCCCTTCTGTGAGGTTGGCTCCCATACTTGCAATACAGTTACATTCTCGTCCGTCTACTTTTTTGCTGGTCTCCCCTGACCGCCCAAATTGACTTTTATTCACTCTTTGTGTTGTAGGATCTCTAGGTTTTGACAAATGCATGATGTTCTGTTTGTACCATCACAGTATCATAAAAACAGTTCACTGTTCTAAAATTCCCCTGTGCTCCACCTGTTTGTCTTATCCCCTCCGAAAACCACCGGAAACAACTGAACTTTTTACTGCTGTCTCCACAGTTTTCCTTTTTCCAGGATGCCATACAGTTGGAATTGTACAATATGTAAGAACAGGGGAGAAGGAAATATTGTATTTCAAAATTTCTCAAATTTTAATGTGCATGCAAATCACCTGTGGGTCTTGTTAAACTGCTGATTCTGACTCAGGGAATATTGATAAAATATTCATTCTGAATCAGGAGATCTGGGGTGGTGGCCAGGCATTAGTATTTCTAACAAGAAACCAGATGAGCTATGCTGCTGATCCACTGACCATATCTTGACTAGCAAGGCTGTGTATGACTGATTTTCAACTGAAATTCATAAGATTCTACATTCAGCTGAATTTACCTGGAAGTGTCTAAGATTAAATTTTCTATCAGGTAAAAACAGCGACTTCAGATAGAAATTCAGCTCAGTTTTTGGAAAATAAAAAAGTTATATTTTTACATGCCCAATTTTATAATTTGAGAATTACTACCACTATTAGCCTTCAGTGCCCAAGTCAAATTATACCTTCCTCCCTCAAGTCATTCCAGATACTTCTTTGGTGGGGATTAACTATTCTTGAGAACCCATTTCGCATGCATTATGGACTGAATGTTTGTGTCTCCCCCAAAATCCATGTTAAAAATCTAATCCCCCAAATGATGGTATTTGGAGGTGGAGCCTCTGCGAAGTAGCTAGGTTATGAAGGTGGAACCCTCATGAATAGATTTAGTGTCCTTGCTGGAGAGGTCAGAAAGCTAGTTTGCTCCTTTCCCAGTAGTGTGAGGATCCAATACGAAGTCAGCCACCTGCTACCCAGAAGAGAGCCCTCACCAGGATCCAACCATGCCTTCACCCTGATCTAGGACTTCCAACCTCCCGAATGATGAGAAATCAATTTCTGCAGTTGATAAGCAACACAGTGTATGGTATTTTGGTATAGCAACAATAGCTGACTGAGACATCATATTACTTTAAAAACTCATTTTAATATATACCATGTATTCCATGCATCAGTTATTTACTGTAAAGGCAGAGATGTGATTTTTTCCTTCTTTTTTCCTAACCACAGCAACTCACAGAAAAGTACTTGATGATTGCTCCTTGAATTGAAAATGTTGGTTTAAAATAGATTAGCAATAAAATGGGAAGAGTATCTCAAAACTTAAATACATATAATGAAGCAGTTAACCCAAAATCATATGAAAAGAGAAAAATGAAAATAGTAGAAGGGAAAGGGGATCAAATACATGGTGATGGAAGAACTGACTCTGGGTGGGGAACACAATGCAGTATATAGATAATATACTTGAAACCTACATAATTTTACTAACCAAAGTCACCCTAATAAATTTAATAAAAACGGAAAAAAAAATGAAAACAGTAACTCTTGGCTGAAACTTATCTAAAACAGCAGAAGACTATGTTCTCATAGCTTGGTAATTAAGGATGATTCAGCTGAAACAAGTCCAGAGTTCTTTGAGTAATTAAGTATTTAACTTTTCAGACAGCTGAAAGACTCTTTTTAAAGTAAATCTAGAATTACATTGTAAAGACAATAAAGCCAATATCTTTAACATGCAAACTTTTAAAAATTTTATCAAAGTTAGCTTATACTTTACAGAAAGCTGCCAAGCTTCAATTTTCTGTTTGTAATGGTACTTTTTAAAAAATTAGGTACAGAAGAATTGTTTTATATGTGGAAGTTAGGGTCAAATATAAAATAACAAAATTGAGTTTAATTAAAAGTCCTCTTTAAAATCCTGGGACACCAGTTAAATATTTTATGTATACAGTAGTCCCTCCTTATCAGCTGGGGATATGTTCCAGGACTCCCAATGGATGCTTCAAACCCTCTGTACACTAACTAGTTTTTCATGTACATGCATATCTATGATAAAGTTTAATTTGTAAATTAGGCACAGTAAGAGATTAACAACAACAACTGATGATAAAATGTAACAATATACTACTGCCATAAAAGTTATGTGAATGTGGCGTTACTGAGTAAAATAAGGGTTACTTGGACACAAGCACTGCAGGACCACCACAATCCATCTGACAACAGAGACTACGAAACCAAAAGGTTCTCATTGATAAAGAACAATATTCATGGTGCATCACCTGTTTACAAGCACATTTATGGTTTAAAAAAAAAAAGAAACAAACAAAAGAAACCAACCGAGCAAACCATCATGGGCATATTTCTGAAAGGAGTGACACCTCCTCAGAAGAGCCCGAGACAGGCCCTTCAGGAGGTATTGTACAAGCAGGCGTCATTGTTATGTCGTAGGAGATGTCAGCTCCCTGTGTGTTATTGCCCCGGAAGACCTTCCGGTGGGTCAAGATGTGGAGGCAAAGCAGTGATATTGATATTGTATTTCAAATTTTGAAATACAATATTTCCTTCTCCCCTGTGCAAGCCTAGGCTAATGTGTGTGCTTGTGTCATAGGTTTTATCAAACAAGTTTAAAAAGTAAAAAAAAAAAAAAAAAAAAAAAAAGCTTATAGGATAAAGCTATAAAGAAAAGGATTTCGTACAGCTGTGCAATGTGTTTGTGTTTTAAGCTACATGTTATTAAAGAAGTCAAAAGGTTTTAAAAAATGTTTTTAAATAGATTAAAGATATCAGTTTTTATGTTTTCTTTCTTTTTTTTTTTTTTAAATGTGGCTAGTTCCCTGGCTGGGAATCGAACCCAGGCCACAGCATTGACAGCACCGAAGCCTAGTCACTATACCACCAGGGAACTCCAAGACATCAGTTCTTAGAGAACTAAAATGTTATAATGACTTTCTGCTTGGGAAAGATCATTTTTTTATTCCAAGAAAAATTCAATTACTCAGTTGAGTTTTGAGACCTTTGCTCAACGCTAAATGTTATCTTTACCAAATTAAAATATAACTTTTGCTTATCCCTGCTACTGGATTACAAGATTAGGACCTAAGAGATGCAAACTGGCACCCTTGGCATTGGAACAACAAGTAGTAATTGTAAAAAAATCTTTAAGAAGCTTTTCTGTACTAAGATCTTTTACTAAGATGTAAACGGTTTTAATTCTAGACTATAAAATTAATTTGAAGAATTCTATTTTAAGCATTAGTTTACTTAATATTTCGAATACTGAAAATTCCTTAAACAAATTAACTTTATTATGTAATTTGGGATTAAATGATGGTTAAATGTCTTCCAATTTTTACTAAAGTGCAAAAACTAAATGCAAATATGATTATGATAGTTTATGCAAAGTTTATTTTTTTTGGCAAAAAGGTTAATTATAGCTTTCTAAATTTGTTATATTTACTCCTTACACCATTGTTTAAAAGTATATAGAGGGAAACATGGATTCAATAAAACTGAATTTTAAAACCTATTGATATACAATTGGCTCTTATAAATTCCCAACACTACTGAAGATTTTGGGAACCTGCAGAGGTTTTCCTAAACATCCTAGCGATGTTTTAAGGTATTTTATTTTTCTGAAGCCTTTTTAATATTAACAGTGATTAAATGACTTAATTTCAACTTAAAGTATACATTCTCAGTGACTTTGAGAATTTGGAATAACACTAGTTCGAGGGGATTAGTGAGGAACCTTAGTTTGTCAGGACATTTTCTAAAGAAGTTAACATTTTGAAAAACAGAGAAGATAACTTATATGTTGTATTTTTTCTCTCTCTCTCTTTCTTCCTTATTGTTAAATTTATTTGGGTGACAATGGTTAGTAAAAGTTACATAGATTCCAGGTGTACAATTCTATAATACATCGTCCATGTGTTGCAATGTGTGTTTAATACTCAGAGTCAATTCTCTTTCCATGACCATATATTTGAGTCCTCCTCCCTCCTATACCACCTCTGTCCCCCTTTTTTCTTTTTGACCTCCCTCCCTTCTCTGCCCCTCCCGTGTGTGTGTTTTAATAAACGTTTTACTTACAGATATTGACCAAGGATATTGACATTGATACAGTCAAGATACAAAACAGTTTCATCATGCTGCACGTTTAATAGTCACATCTACTTCCCTCCAGCCCTCACTCCATCCTTAACCTAGAGCAACCACTTTGTTTTCCTTTTCTATAATTTTGAGAATGTTATTATAAATAGAACCATACAGTATGTAACCTTTGCTGTTGGATTTTGTCACTCAGCACGGTTCTCTGGAGGTTCATCCAGGTTGTTGGCATGTATCAATAGCTCATTCCTTTTTATTGTATCACAATTTGTTTAACTATTCACCTGTTGAAGGGCATCTGGATTGTTTTAAGTTTGGGGATATCGTGAATAAAGTTATTATAAGTATCCGTGTATAGGTTAATGTGTGAATATAAATTTTCATTTCAATGAGATAAATGCCCAGGGGTACAAATGATAAGTTGTAAACTAGCTGCATGTTGCATTTTAAGAAACTGCCAGGTTCTCAGAGTGGCTGTACCATTTTACATTCCCACCAGCTTCTCTGTATCTTCAACAGCATTTGGTATCACTATTTTGTTCGTTTGTTTTAGCCATTCTCATAGGTGTATAGTGATATTTCATTGTGGTTTCATTTCCCTAATTGGTAATGGTGTTCAACACCTTTTTAAGTACTCATTTGCTATCTGTATATCTTCTTCAGTGAAATGTCTCTTTACATATTTTGCTCATGTTTCATTTGGATTATTTGTTTTTTTTACTGTTGATTTTAAGGGTCTGTTATATATTCTAAATACTGTTCTTTTGTCAGATATGTGGTTCACAAGTGTTGTCTCCCAGTATGTAACTCGTTTTTTCATCCTCTTATCAGAGTTTTTCACAGAGCAAAAGTTTTTAATTTAGATGAAGCACAATTTATCAATTTTTTTCTTTTTTTTTTTTTTGAAACATGTTTTTATTATTAAGTCTGAGAATTTTTGGCCTAACCCTGGATCCCAAAGTTTTTCTGCTATGCTTTTTTTTTTAAGCTTTATAATTTTATATTTAAGTCTATAATCTGTTTGAGTTCATTTTTGCATGGTGGAGCCCAAAGTTGAAGTTCACTCTTTTGCCTGTGGGTGTCCAATTGCTCCAGAACCACTTGTCAAAAGGCTATTGTTCCACCATTGAATTGCTTTTATATTCTTGTCAAAAATCAGTTGAGCATACTTATGTAGATAAATCTGGGTTCTCTGTTTTGTGCCATTAATTTATGTATACCCCGAGACAGTATTTATTACCCTAGCTATATAATATCTTGAAACCAAGTAGATTGATTCCAGTCATTTTAGTCTTCTTTTTCAAAATTGTTTTAGCTAGTCTAGTTCCTTTCCCCTTTCATATACACTTTAATTAGGCTATATCCACAAACAACTTTTGTTGAAATTGTGATAGAAATTGTGTTAAACCTATGTATCAAATTGGGAAGAATTAATACATTTACTATGCTGATTCTTCCAGTCCATGAACATACTGTTAATATATCTCTCAATTCGCTTAGATATTCTTTGATTTCTTTCATTTGGTATTGTGTAGTTTTCAGCATCCAAGCCCTACACATTTTTTCAGATTTACCCTTAAACATTTATCTCTTTTTTTTGCAATTGTAGATGGTTTTTTATTTTATTTTTTTTATTGGTTTCATTTGTACAAGAGGACAAATTATTTAGACATTTACAGACCTTATATAGTGATAACCCCAACAGATCTATTTCCCATTTGAATGATATTTTATTTTAGTGTCTATATTTACGGCTTCTACATAGATACATTATACAACTGATTTTCGCATGTTTATTTTGTTTCCTATGACCTTGCTGAATGTGCTTATTAGATCTAGGAGCATTTTCGTATCTCATTTGGGATTTTCTATATAGACAAACATCTCATCTATAAATAAAGATGGTTTATTTTTTCCTTTCCAAATTGTATGCCTTGTATTGCTTTGTTGTACTGGGTAAAAATTCTAGCACTATGTTGAATAAGAGTCATGAAAGCAGACATTCTTGCCTGTTCCCAATATATTAGAGGAAAAGTATTCTTTTTGATATCCTCAGGGTTTATAGTAATAGCCTCTGCTTCATTCCTAATATTGGTAATTTATCAATTTTATTGATTTTTTCAAAGTACCAGCTTTTTATTTCCTTTATTTTCTTGATTATTTTCTTGTTTTTCAATTTCATTGATTTCCGATTATCTTTATCATTTTCTTCCTTATACTTTCTTTGTTTTATGCTGCTCCATTTCTTCTATATTCTTGAGAACTTAGAGTATTAATTTGACTCTTCTGTATGCATTTAGTGCTATGTATTTCCCCTCAGCACTGCTTTAGCTATGTCCACCAATTTGGAGATTATCATTTTCACTCAGTTCACTGCATTTTCAAATTTCTTCTGCAACGTCATTTTTGACCTATAGATTATTTAGAAATATGTTATTTTGTTTCCAAGTGTTTGGATATTTTCCTGTTATTTGTCTGTTTTTCATTTCTGGTTTGATTCCATTCTGGTCAAGGAACACGTTCTATATGATTCCAATTCTTTTAAAATTGTTCATGTTAGTTTATGGCCCAGGATATTGTCTATCTTGATATGCACACTTGAAAATAATATGTATTATGCTATTTGACGCAGTATTCTATAAACATTATTTAGATCCTATTGGTTGATATGTATTGGCATGGATTTCTTTAGGTTTATCCTGTTCGAGATACATTCAGATTCTTGACTTCGTAGGTTTACATGCCTTGCCAAATTTGGGAAGTTTCCAGCCCTTATTTTTTTACTTTTTCAGGCCCACCCTGCCTCTCCTTACAAGACTCCAATGATACTAAAGTTATATCTTTCATTATAATTTCACTAATCCCTGGGAAATACATTGGTAACGTCGTTCTTGAATTCTAAATAGAAACCTGGGGTGAGGTGTAGTGGGATACCACCAGTTGCACAGACATGATGCTTGAAAAGAAGACTTTCTTTTCTTTTGGAAGCTTGTGATAGAAAACCTACCGGAGGGAAAGGACACCCACTACCTTTCTAAATGGGAATCAACCTACCCTAATTTTAACAAGTGGTAAAGCACACACCAATGATTCTATATTTCATTGGTCATTAAATAATAGAGTTAGTGAAGAAAAACTAAAACAAATGAATAAACTAAGAAACAGTGTATGATTTTACTGTATGCTATCTTATCTTTAATCGTGAATACACAAGAGGTAATTATATAATATGAACAACAGTATTTTTCTTCATTTGTTTCTTAGTTATTAAGGTGTTTTTAAAACAGAGAAATATTTTGGCAACTCAATTTATCATCTATATTAAAATTTACAATGCAGTCTCAAAAGACAAACTGATTGATTTTACCATGAAATGGTTTCAATGTTCTTAGACATATACATTTATCTCAGTCATGTGGATTGCCCTTTCAAAGACAAGAGGACTGAAGAAAAGAGAATTTCATTTCCTATAGAGTAAGATGAGTAACTTCTCTTAGCTAAGAATAAAAATTGTCTTGAATTGAATTGAAGCAACTCTAATTCATGTCACATATTTTCTGTCTAGTCTCCCTATTTTGGGATAGCATATAAATTTCTAAGAAATAGACAAGGAGAATGCTGGATTTGCATATAGATATTGGTATTTTTTCTAAATTTAGCTCTGAAATGCAGGAAAGCTACTGTGTTTCTCCGTGTATAAAAGGAAACTTTTGTCTAAATTGGTTAGACCAAAAACTGCGAGTCATCTTATACACAGGAGTAACCAGTTGATATCAATTTCTTAATGTTGAGTAAGACAAGTAGGGGTCATCTAATACATGAGGGCAACTTACACACAGAAAAATACAGTATCTCAGATGACAAAATGTATTTGAATAATGAAATCTTGGGGTTATAAATTACCATATATCTGATGCTTACATTGCAGTTGATAAATAATTGCAAGTTGATTTTTTGCAAATTAACACTTTAATGCAAGAATTTCAATGAAAATTTTAGACTCACTTAGCTTCTTATGTATTAATTTAGCTGATTACCCCTTTCACACTTCAAAATTCATTAATTTGTTCAACAAATTTGATATGTGCCAGGCAGGCACTGCTCTAGGCATTGGGGATATAGCAGTGAACAATATGGCTACAGTCCTTGTCCTTGGAGATATTGCATTCTTGGGGGAAGGCACGAACAAGATCATTTCAACTGGTGATGAGGCAACGTAACAGGATGATACAATAGAGAGTGATGTGAGAATGCAGTATGAGCTGGTTGGAAAAGGCCTTTGAGGAGGAGATCTTTTATCTAAAACAGAAATGATGCAAGGGAGGCAAACTTGTGCATAAAAATCTTCCTTCACACCAGTATAAATAACATGTGTATCATGCAAAGGGGTTCTGCAACATGGCCACAATGTCTTATAACTTATAGCTGTTTGGCACTCAAAAACGTGTTTCACTGAAAAATGTCACATTTCTAATAAAATAATTACAATTGTAGGTGTTAACTTGTCATGCAAAATATAAACAAGTTTAGCTGCTTCTTCAAGATGCTATAGTCTGATGTCTGGATTGGTGGTCACTGAGGACTAAAGAAAGAAGTAGGAATTGCTAACTTCTGTTTCTATTTTTACTAGTCAGTCAATTACTATAGTGTCCTCAAATGCATTTTGTGCAAATGTGGATATCTGGCTGCTTTCCTGTTGTTGGATTTTAAACCGGGATACAAGTTATTTAAAAACACAAAAAGGTGGACAGTTGCTGATCTTTCACAGGCCTCAGACACATCTTTCTTAAATATTTCCATTTGAAGCCCATATGCAACAGTTGCATAAAAACGTTACTACCTAAGAATGTTTGAAACTGAAAATGGCCAATGCAAAGAGTTGTCTTAGAGATTGGATGATGGTAAAGAATAGAACCGTGGCCTATAGAAATACAGAATTCCTTTGTTTAAAGTCTCAGAATTTAGATGTTTATCTGTTATCTTGAGAGCAATTAAAGAAAATGAAAAGTCTTGTTTGGAATATCTAGAGAGAAATTTATGATGGCAACCTTCCCAATCATTTGGGTTCACATTTTCTATTATCTCAATGTAACTTATGTCGGTTAACACAAGTTTTAAATCATTAACAATAAGCAGTAAAATTTTTGAAACTCTTTCCCCAAAGCCAAAGATCTTTGCCCACAAGACAGGATGACCTTAACCAACTGATCAAAATTAACCTCACCCAAATGGGACAAATGAACTTTATGTGCTTCCTGAGATGCACCACGAAGAATATAACATCATTTCTCTGATATTCTTGCTAGAAAACACCTGGCTTCAATTTAATAACAAAAAAAAAAAATCAGACAAACTCTAACTGAGGCATGTTCTATGAAAAATAACTGGCCTATACTCTTCAAAGACATCAAAATTATGAAGCACAAGGACAGACTGAGGAATTGTTCCAGATTAAAGAAGTCACAGCAACTAAGTGTGATCCTAGACTGGATCTGGGGGCGGGGGTAGAATTGCTAAAAGAACATAATTAGGACAGTTGTCAAAAGTTGAATATGGACTTTGATTAAATAATAGTATTGCATTGAAGATAAATTTTTCTGATTTTATTTTATTGTAATTAAGTAAGAGAATATCCTTGTTCATATGAAATAAATACTGAATTACCTAGGAATGAAGAAGCATGATGTCTGCAATTCATTCTCAAATGATTCAGAGAACAAAAAGTGTGTGTGTGTGTGTGTGTGTGTGTGTGTAATAGAGAAAATTATAAAACAAATGGATCAAAATATAGCAATTGATTAATCCAGTTAAGTGATTATGGGTGTTATCTGTAATATTATTAGAACATTTCTGCAATTTTAAAATTATATCAACATTAAAAGTTACCAAGGAAATGAATATACTACTGTCTCCCACTTCCTCCCACAAATAAGTTTAGAATAAAGTCACACATTCAATTGAATTCTGAAGATTTCAAAGAGGAGAAAAATCTTGGCTGTTTTACAGTTTAAAAAAAAGGAAAGATTCCATTTAATATACAGATAGTTTAAACCCATTGAAACTACACTAGAACTTAATATTTAAAAAATGTTTTGTGGAGGTTGAACTGATCACTGCAGGCCTAATTCAAGAGACATCTGTCCTCCTTCATTAAGGAGAAAGGACCTCACACTACGCCCTTTTGTCTAGGATTCCTGCTTACCATCTGTAAAAGTTGGGTAAAAAATAAGATACAAAAAAAATCTAGAAATTATCTAAATAACATACTATGAAACTGAAATGGCAAGAAAAAGAGATACATAACAAAAGACAGAATCAATCAAGAATACCTCTAAACAACATTCTAATTAGGCTCCTATGAGATCTCTTTGCTTCTACCTTCATCTCTCTCCTGGTTTCCCAGGTTGGAAAGCTTCCCAAAGTGAAATAGAGGATGCAAAGAAGGTGCTTTCTCTTCTGCAAAGGTGAATACATATTACCCCCTTGTTTCTGTAACCCTCTTTTAGAACAAGCTATGAATTTCTAGGGCTTCAGTGAGGCCTGGGATAGACATGTGAGGGTTGGAAAACCCCCAGAAACAAAATGCAAAAGTCTTTGGGTGAGGAGTAAAAATGTGTACTGTGAGATTAAGGAAGTCGGGAGATGTGAAAGGACAGTATGCAGTGTGAGTCTCTACCTTTGCCAGATATGCCAAGGTCCTATATGTTAGTTCTGGTCCAGGCTGGAGCTTTGTATCTCCTGTCTCCTGCAGCCTCTGGACCAGCATCATGATATCATCTACCTTCACCGACTGTTAGGTCCAGACCCTTACTG
>PVJL010017463.1:0-18139 GCA_004026885.1 Lyroderma lyra
CTTAGCATCATTGAACAATGACTTCAGTGCTATAGGCCTGCAGACAGTGTAAATTGATTTAAACTCAATGAACACAATGATAAAGACAGTACATCTTATTTGTTTTTGAAAGTTTAACATCTGACCAAACCACAACTATAAAACTGTGAAACAGCAAAATGTATTTAGAATCAATGAGGAGAGTACTACTATTTTTGTATAGTGCTAGGATTAGTCAGTGGAGTGTTTCTGAGAATATTAACATCATCTGCCAGTCTAGCACATTTGGAATTACGCATGTTCATTGATGTTTACAAAATATTCTTAGGTGAACTCTTTAAGCCTATTGTGAATAAAATCTATTTTTATTGCTGTTATTCTTGCTGAAAAAATATTTTTGAATTATTTCCAAGTACTTAATAACTCAATGGGTTAATAAGATATTGGCCCTGCACCCCTCTTACCAGAAAAAAAAAGATATTGGGTCAGATCATTATCTATTTTGTATGTCCCTCAATTTTAAAAGGGTCTATATCTTGCATTCTCTGGAATTTACAAAGTAGCTGATTTAACTTGTGGACATTTTAAAATCAAGAATGCCATGCCTTATACCTCATGTTGTTTATGGAATTTAACACTACTGTTTCTCAATATATTTATTAGGAAATAAATTTCTCAAGTAATACATATTATTAGTGATAGCTGGGTCTCACTAATGTATAGAATTATAAGGTCATAACCTAATCAAGTTTATCACTGGTATGTAACTCACCTCTCCCTCCACTAAAATCAGTCTAAGGAAAGGAAGAGTGAGGCTTATGTTCTGTTTTGGTTTTTTTTTTCTGTTTCCAGAAAGTTTATCTCGTAGATTACTTTTAAGATGCTAGTGAAGGAAAATGTAGCAGAACTCTTTAATATATACTCATTATGACTTATAAAGTATTTTTAAATGTAATTCTTAGAAAACTACTCTCAATGTATATTTATGTTAAACAATATGAATTGTAAAAACTATAATGTATTTTTAATCATTTACTGCATTATTGCTAATGGTGGGGTTCAGAAGTTTTACTTTTGAGAAAAAATATTTGATAATTCATATAAAATTTAATTTAACTTAATAATTTAATATGGAAAGCATTTTAAAGTTCGGTTACTCTATGGTATAAGTATTAAAGTATATTTTTGTTATAAAACTCCCTATATGTGTTCAAGTATCAGTTAAAATATTTTTTAAAAACTTAAGAAATTTTGCCTATATTTAATAAAGGTTAGGCACAATTATTTGAACATCAGAATTTAAATTCATTAACTAATTTTAAAACTAATCTTTCTAGAAATCATACATTATATAGGGAAAGAAAATTTTATTTCACCTTTTTTTATGGTTAAATTTGTTGGGGTGACATTGGTTAGTAAAACTTACATAGGTTCCAGGTGTACAATTCTACAATATATCTTTCATCTATGTGTTGAGTTATGTGTTCATCACCCAGAGTCAGTTCTCTTTCCATCACCATATATTTGACTCCCATTTCTCACTCCCCAACCCTTACCTTCAGGTAACACTAAAATGTTGACTTTGTCCATTAGCTTTTGTTTCTTTGTTGCTTTCAGTTTTATATTCCACATATGCGTGAAGTCATATGGTTCGGTTTTCGCCTAGCTTATTTTGCTTAGCATGATAATTTCAAGGTCCATCCATGTTGTTGCAAATGGTAGTATTTCGTCTTTTCTTATGGCTGAGTAATATTCCATTGTGTATATGTACCACAGCTTCTTTATCCAGTCACCTATCAATCACCTATCAAAGGACACTTTGTTTCTATGACTTGGCCACCATGAACACTGCTGCAATGAATATACAGGTACATATACCTTTGTTGAAGTTTCCAAAATTTGGGGGTAGAATTCTGAGTCATACAGTAACTCTATTCTTAATTTTTGTGAGGAACTTCCTCCATACTGTCCTTCATAGCAATCATACCTATTTACATTACCATCAGCAGTGTATGAGAGTTTCTTTTTCCCCACAGCCTCTCCAACACTTGTTATTCCTTGTCTTGTTGATAATAGTCATTATAACAGGCATGAGGTCCCAAACAACAGATCTATGAAAAAATGCTCAACTTTACTAGCTATTAAGGGAATGCAAACTTATTTTACCTTTTGACTTTGAAAACAATGTTTAGCTTCTCCATAACAAGGGAATAATAGTAAATGAACGAAACAGTGGGCTAGATTCTGTGATCTTTTTAGTTCCTTCTGGCCTAAAAGCTATACTTATAAATAGTTGAATCAGAAAAACACAATAGAAATTACAATACATTTTTTTTAGTATTCTGTCAATTTCTATAGACGAAACTTTAAATAATTGTTAGCCACTTTAAAAGATATTGTTAAAGGGTTTTTTCCTAATTATTGTAGCTAACACAAAGCAATACTATCCAATAGACAACTTACAATTATAAAGCACACATCTGCCCATCTAACTAAAAGGTTCCCATGGTGCCCTTAGCTATAGGGTTCCTGAATTGCTAGATGTAATTCATGAAGAAAAAGACAAAAAGTCTTTTAAATTTTACTTCATGACCTAGAGCTGGTGATAAGAGAGAAATATAGAGGTTCCGCACCTCTTAAGAAGCTATAAACCACTGTGCCTGCTTTAGCATTTATCAATTTTTAACCACTGCTACCAGCAATCAATTATTTCCTGGCTCAATGAGGGACTCAAAGCTATACAAGATAAACCAGAAATCAATTTTACTGTTTTGTGACTGGCTTCTGAATGTGTTTCTTTTTACCACATTTAAAATTAACCAGGTTAGAATTTTTCTGATTCTGTGACAATTATTTTTACAGCAAACAAAAAAGCAAACATTTTAAAAAGGAGGAAAGGATGCTTTTAGCTTCATAGAGCTTTCTTCCATTTTACTTTTCTCAAATTAACAGTAAAAGTTGAGGAAGAAAAGTTTCTCTTTTTTTTATGCTTTGCATAAATCTGGTTTGTAATAGATGGGAAGATTACTTATTTTGGTTAAGCCACCAGCATTCTCCGTCTCATTTCTGCTGTCTGGTAATTCACAGAGAAATAACTGGTAGGGAGCACTTTCCCTCTGTCACAGTCACTGGGATCAAGTGATCACAAACCTCTCCTTATTTTGCATTCTCTTATATTTCTATTCCATTTTAATTTTTTTCTCACTTTCCATTCACAGCTCTCTGGTCTCTGATTCACAAGGGTTCCACACAATTCAATCAACAGAATGCTACATGGTATTTCAGAAAACATTTAGCCTGGTCATGGAAGTAAGGAAATAGGTCCAGATGATGAGCCAGAAATAATGTTGAGAAACTATTTAAAAATAAAAGAAATAAAATATATATTTTCCTTTATTTAATAATTTTGAAAATTGGTAAATATCATCTTAGTCATTTTGAAAATGCAGCTATTATAGAGGTAGGCTCTATGTTAACCAAAGTAAGAGTATAAAATTATTGTGGTTTCTGTACATATTATATTGCTTAAGGGTAATTTATTTGCTTTTCAAAAGAATGCCTCCTTCTAAAAGTGACTACTGGAAACTTAAAGTAGGAAAATTTTTATAAAATCGTTTAAAGAGTAGGAGGATTCCAAGAAAAAAACGCAGATCTTGTAAAGAGAATCTGTGGGAGCAGGAAAAATAGGTGTTAACCCAACCAATTTTGTAAATGAGTAAAATTCATTAAGAATAGACAAAAGAATCTGCACATGAGCACTGTACTCCAGTAAATAAAGTTGTTTCTCACTTGGGAAAATATGGTTTTGATACCATGCTTTTAAATAAACATTTGATTCTTAAAGAAGACCTGCTGTAACAAGAACTTTGAACAAACATGTTGTTATAGTTGTGAATGCTGAATTTCTTTTCATCTATTTTTAATGTAGGAGGGGGTAATCAATGGTTTGTTTCCTTGTGCTTTGAAATTATAGTGTGACGTGAATTCCATCCTTTTCTAGTTAGCATTTATATTGGGCCAGTCGCAGCCTAATCATTTGTATGCAATCATTTGCATGCTTATTTTGCTCTTTCTTTCATCCTTGAAAGGTCAGTAAGTATTACTGTCCTGCCTTGACAGTGGAGGTCACTAAAGTACACTGAGAATAAGGAAGGCTTGCAAATCATCAGCAGAAGGCATTAGGTTGAGCAACACCAACACAGGAAGCATAATTTGTGTGCTTGCAGACTACCAGGGGTGCCAAAAACATATATATACACATTTTAAGTGATGTTATCTATGTATTATATAAATATTGATGGTAAACATTTTGAACACCTCTTGTAATTGCAGTAGTCAAATGTGACTTGTATTTGTCTTTTGTTATGGGTATATATTGAGTATTACAACATTAATATAGTTTTTTTCTGTCTTAAAATACATATAAATTTTCTTGGCACCCTCTGTATATCTTATGTATGATACAGTCTCTTAAGCCTTTAGCCATCTCCCTTGTTTTTTATTGCTCCTAATACTCAATTCAATTCAACTGTACAAGACTTTATTGAACATTCACTTACCGCCAACAATGCCTAATTTATCTGAGAGATACAAATTTCTCAGATTATAGCACAAGGGTCTCAACTGCTATACAAATGAATGAATAAATGAATGGGCATGCACATAATTGGACACATAATCCACTTTCAAAGGGATATGAAATCTAGGATAACAGGAAAAGAATAAATATGAAAAATAATGAATGCAAGCTCTAACCTCCATGGAAGTAGAGAGTGTGCATAGTTTACTTGCAGTTTTATCTCTATTGTCCACCATAATATCTGGCAGATTTTAAGTCTCAAATTGTTGAAAGAATAATTGTTAAAAGCAAATCACCGATCAAGGTAGTATTTTCTAGTTAAGTACTATTAGAGTGCAAGTCCCATGAGGGGATAAATTTGCCTTTTTGTTTCAGTGTTGTATACACTGAAATATTCCTGGTACCTAGTATGTGCTCAATAAATCCAAAAATGAAACAGCAGAGGTATGTTAAAAAATAAAGTAAAAATTAAAGAAGTAATGAATGAGATAAACAAAGAGCACTATAATTGAAATAGGAATATCATGCAAAAATAAACACAGAGTAAAAAAAAAAAAGTTGTTTTACAACTTAAAAGTACCAAATGAGATAGTACTCATTTATAAATAAGCATGCTATCAAAACAATCCCCTATGTTTATGATAAGGGGTACTTATAAAGAATCAATCTCAAAGCACATACGATAGCCTATCTTAAATGCCCACCTTATGTCAAGGCACACATATCACCTCTGATACGAAAAAAGACCTTGGGACTAGATCTTTCTCTAAGCAATGAAGAACACAAGGTAAACCAAGACAAAAAAAACAGTAATACATGAAGCTAGAGAGAGATATGTGAGAGGCCTTTGGGGATAATATAAGGGAAGAAAAACAAATGCAGCTGTCCCAAATCAAATCTCCATATTCAATTTTCACAAATAATATTCTTTGATTTTTTTGTTTTTCTTTTTGTTTTTGTTTTTTTTTTTTGTTTGGTTCCCTGAACAGGTGTTGAACCCAGGCCGTGGCAGTGCGACTTAGCCACTACACTACCAGGGAATTCCCCACAAATTATATTCATAAAATTTTACTTCAACTTCCAAAAATATACATAGGAGTGCAATAATATGTATTATTTTTAAAACAACCGTTTAAAGTGGCATTCATGGGATACCTTATTTTTCACATATCCTAGGAATTTCATTGATTTAGAACACATTTATAACAAATTTTTAAAAATCTGTTCATAGAAGTTTAAAAACTTTCACTGTTACATATTTTCAATTCCTTCCATTTAGTGCATGTTCTAGAATCTTACCAGTATATATTTCTGATGGCTTTAGCATGCTTGGACATTTGGAAAAAATAAGGCCTACAAGACTATTAGTTGTAATTCTTGCTCCAGCAGTGCAGACATGGAGCACCCTTGGCCCCACTCATTTTGATAAGCAAAATAAACAAAAAAATAAACAAACAAAACCACATGGTTATGCAAAGTGCTTTATAACTGTTAGTTACTGGTAGAGAATGGACTAGAAGACCTGAGACTGAAGGTAATTATAACACTATTGCAAAATGAAAACAGACATGGAATCTATATTCACACAGTGAGTATGGGAAGAGGAAGAAGGCATGCAAGTGTTAAAGCCTCTTGATGGCTATCATATACTTGTTTTGCAATGTAAAGACTTGTCTTACCATACTATTAGAGCATAAAATTTTTGAAGACAAGTATTTTGTCTTATAGGTTCTATACTTGCACATTATCTCCCTAATGCTCTCTCACACTGCTTTTTACATGTCACGTACTAAGAGCTTCCCTTCTTTCTTTTTATATACTATTTTTCCAGCTAAAGTCCAATCTTCCTTGTCTCTTTTAAATCACCACTGCTCTCTCATCATGCCCAGAGTCTGTCATCTTCCTTTACCATTCTACTAAAACTTCTCTCACACTTTAATTAGTACTGCTCAAAATGGCCAAATTCTCCAATCCTGAGCTCTTTCCCTGTTCTCACCTTCCTTAATCTTTCATAATTTGACACCTCTGTGTTTTTAACTGCGTTATTTTTTATAAAATTTTTCTCCTCTCTTATTTATTGTGACACTTTACCTTGATACTCTTCAGATTATCAGGAGTCTCCAAGAGACCCTGCTTTCTTTCATTTCTTGTCTTTCTCAATTTAATATCTCCTATATTTTTGATGTCCCCAGATTCTGATTATCTCTTCTTTTCTATCTTCACTTCTACTCCTATCTTACCATACTTCTTCTTCTTCCCTTCTTTCCATTAATTTTTTCCTTTTCTTCTCTGAACTTTGTTTTCCTTCCCTTCCCTTCTATACTTTCCCTTTCTCTTCCATCCCCTCCTTTTCTGTCATTACCCTGTACTAAATTATTTCTCTAATCTTCAAGTAATCACTTCCATATAGTTAAATTCCCCAATATGTATCACTGTATATTACTTCCAATCCTGCTGGGCATTTGTACCTTCTTAACCATGGACACATCAACAGCCTAACAAAGAATGAACAAATTATCTCCCTCATAAAATGTCTTCACTGTTCACCTCTAGTTCGCTTAATAGCACCATCATTGTCCCATCATTGTTAAATGCTCCAAAATAAAGTCAGTGTTATTTTTATCCACTGATACTCATATCCAAATGCCATTTAAAATTTAAATATTCCACTTTTATTTCTTCCTTGTATATATCTTGCCTAATTTTAGTTTATTATCTCATGCTTGCTATAATAAATTCTCAACTAATTTGCCTGTTTCCAGAGGTACTTAATTCAAAATCATTTTACTTCCAACCAGTAAACTAGATTAGAAAACTTCCCTATGTAGAATTATTCAAGGCCTCTAGATGGACAAGTGAAAGCCAGATACTGAATGTGATATTTAAAGCATTTTTACATACAATCACTGTATCATTATAATTCAATTTATGTGAAATGTTACATTGCCCACATAACCCAACAGGTACTATTTTAAGCACACAAAGCATCTTGTTTACTCACTAGTTCACTGATACTCATGGTCCAATCAGACTTATAGAACCTAGTCAGTCCATTAGCAAGCTATTGCTTCCAGATAAGCTCTCCCCCAAGGATAACAGCCACATTTCTGGTTAAAAATAAGCTTATCTCTTTAGCCCATGAGAAAGCACTAAAAGTGTGGGAAAATTTGTAGTGGAGAAAACAAAAAATATTCCCCTCCATTTATCTCTCTACCTTTTAAATGACCTTCATTTACAGCAAGACCCACTACTACTATTGCCAAGCAGATAGTAGTAACAAAATAGCAAATAGCAGTGTTACATTGGTACTACTGCAACTCTTCTTACCTGGTATAATGTTAAAAGGCAGATTCTGATTCAGCAGGTCTAGGGTGGGACTTGAATTTGACATTTCTAAAAAGATCCCAGGTGATGCGAGTGACACTGGAGGGATGCTTATGAAGTGAAAGCAGAAAAAAATACAAATGGAAAAAAATTGGCTTCAACTTTGTCAGTATGCTAATTAATCCATCTGGTTCAGAATATGTGAATATAAAATCAATTAAGAGAACTATTTCATAAAAAAATGAATGATACCACTCTATTTCCACATACTTTGTAGACAATCATATGTATTTTTTCCTCTTTTATTGGAGAAAAGTCATTTGCAATCTCACAGTCTTTTTCATAAGTCTTTATAATTTTTAGTAAAAGTCTTTCCAATCTCTCTATTAGGGCTGTCCAGAAAGTGTCCAGCCATGTAATATGAAATATAGAAACATTTATGGCTGGAATTTTTTCTGGACATCCTTCTTACTATTTCTGAGACTCTCCTTTTCTTCTTCTCATATATGCTGCATATTTTTAAATTTTCATAATTTACTTTTCTACTTTGACCTCTGCATTTATAGCTTCTCAAATTGAAAGGGAGCATTATCTACCAGAAAAAAATGACCAAACAGTGTCAAATGCAAATATCAAATGTTATTCACTATTATCTGAACTAGTGCCCCAAATCTAAGTGCAGGTCTCTTTGGTTAAGTAGGTTTCACTTAATGAGTAAGCAGTGTCTCCAACTACCCCTAACCTCAAATTCAAAACACAGTTCCTATTTTACATGTTGTAAAAACTACGTATAGTGTCAGATGGACACTAGATTTATCAGGGGGATCTCTTGATAAGTTACATAAATGCCTACCCACCGTGCTGTACACCTGAAAATAATAATAATTATACACACACACACACACACACACACACACACACACACACATATAGTCCTAAAATATAGAAAACAACATAAGGAGTATAGTCAATGGCACTGTAACAGCTCTGTAAGGTATCAGATTGGTAGTAGACTTGTTGGGTTTATCATTGTGGGAGATGTGTAAATGTCTAATTATTATGTTCTTTTATACACCTGAAACAAATAATAAAAAAAAATTGAAAAGAGAAGTAAAAAAAGTAAAAAAAACACAGTTCTTATGACCAGCTGGCTTCAAGTCTGAAGTCACAAGAAAACTCTGGTTCTTAACTTCTTGTGTGAGGAGAGAGGGCTAGCCCCTGGCAAGGGTCACTGCTTCCCTCACTTTGGAAGTAAATCCTAGAGAAAGTATGAGAGGTACGTGCTGAATCTATAAATGTTCTCTATGAGCCAGAACGCTAGTAAATGTTGCCTAATCAGTCTCCTGAAATCAAAACTTTCTCACAGAGGATAAGGCTGTATAAAAAGGAGGTAGGAAAAGGTCAGACTTCTGATTTTAACCACTTCCTTCCCAAATTCTGGTCACTTCACCAAGGAAAATAGAAAAGAAACCAAATAAAAGACAATGAGGGAATTTAGTACATTAAATTAAACTCATGAAATAAAAAGCGATTATGTCAAGCTCTTGGAATATTTCATTATTACATTGCACTGCATTTTACAAGTTGTGCATATATTCTGAGGTTTGTCAAAAATAACCTACTATGAGTAATATGTCATTTCTTCTGTTTATGTATGGTCTTTTATTGTTTATACAATAATGTAACATTACAACTCATAAAATAAGTTATAGTAAATGGACACTTTACAATGCCTGTTTTCATCACAGTTATTGTTATGTTGTCATTTTGCTAACAGTAGTCCTTGGACATGGTATTTGGCAGACTGTCCAGCTTTGTAGTATAAAGCAAATAGAAACACAGTGGCCACACACAATATCTGTATTGTGTTTGTAGGGAAGCCAGTTTCATTGTATGAAAAGCAATCTATGATGAGGAATGAGACAAAATAGAATTAGGTGTGTAGAACATACTAGATATATAATTTTGAACTAAATTCATGGAAAGCTAGCAGCTTCTGGAAGTTATTTTTTCCTGCAGTGGGGTCTAGTCCATCCACCGTGATACAAAGTGAGTAGGAAGTTTAAAGGTAACAATAGAGCTGAAGAGAATAGGCTTTAAAAAGAAGTGTATACTTGTGAACCAATGGGTCCTTAAATCATTCAACAAGTCCCTGTACCTAGCATTAAAAAAAAAAAAATCGGGAATCTTTTGTAATTGCAAAAGCCTCAGTTATCTAGCATATTTAAAATTTTATAATACGTCCTATAAATTGAAAACATTAAGTTGTTTGACATCATATTTATCCATCCAATTATGATTCTTAGTAATTAAGAATAAAATCTCATCATTCTAAGAGGATAATCATTCAAAAATCACAGAACAAAATAATTATCAAGCTGAAACTGAATGTATGGGTAAATTAGTCCTAAAATGTCATTTTAGAGATAAAAACACATCAGAGTCTAAAGAGGTACAGTGATTTGACTGAATGTCATGTATTTTTAAATTAAAATATTATCACCCCAATTTTTAAGCCTACTTTAAGTTATTTCTCCACTCTTTTATTTAGCAAACTAAAACACACCATCAGTTTGTGTAAGTGCACTAGTCTCTCATGAGTCACTGTTTCTTTGGGAGTCTTTTTCCATTCACACAAATAATCTGGCCATTAAGATGGTGGGTGGGAAATAAATTACTGATATTCAGGCTCTTCAGTGAGATGAGATTTGTACACACAGAGTCATAAACACAGAATCTCTTTATAGACTCAATAAATGAATAACCTGGGTGGAAAACTGTGTTCTGGAATATGCCTCTCTGAAGCACTCTTCTCATCACTCTCCAATGACCATTAAACCAAGCTAATATTAACTTGGACTTTGATCCCAGTCCCAAAAGCCTGGGCTACCTGAAGAACCAATGCCTTTCATTCTCTTTCCTTTAATGAATCCCCACATCTGTCTCAGGGGACAATGTTTTATCTGAACATGAATCTGTTAGATGAGTGAGCAAAGGAGAGTTCCTAGATTACCCAGAGGAACAAACTAATCAATTTAAGATGATGGCTTAGTATTTAGAAAAAGTCTTTGCAGGTGTCAAGAGAGTTTTTCTGGGTGAATTTTATAGCAGAAATGACTCCTTGGATAATTCTGTATTCCTTCCACAGATGCCCCCTACCTATAAACAGTAATGACTTTTTTTAATGTTCAGAAAAAAAGTATATAATAAGAAGTTTATCTCTTTATACAAGGGAAAGTACATGTATTTTGGGACCCCAAACAGGGAGTATGTTCTGAGTTTCCTGTTTTATATTCTATTGCACAAAATATTTGATCACACGCATGTCACACACGTACACACAAAAACACACACATATGCAAATGCAGACACAAAGGCACACAGAAACTATTCTATACATGTACACACACTGCTCAAGATCAGAAGCCTAGAAGAGTTTAAGGTTACTCAAATAATCAGACTGTCTTCTTGAATTAAAGCTTGCAAAATAAATTCTATAAATTCAACTAGCTTTGTTTGTGACAACAAGATAGAGGTGCTGCTTATAAATTTAAATGAGGATCCAACATAGTAATTGTATTAAACACTATGGGTTCAGTAAGTCATTTTTCTCTTCTAAATTCTCTCAGGCTTCCCTGCTTTCTCTCTCTCTCACCTTTCCTGATGATTGTTTTTGCAGTTGAGTCATGCTGAATAAATAGGAGGTATAACCTGAGGAAACTGTCCTGCCTGTCTAAAGAGATCCACTAAGTTGACATTACTTTGTGCTGGATGAATTTTGGGGGCATATCTTTAGCTGTTTTGGTATATAAATTTAATGTTTCTCAGGGTGTATATACATTTCCAGACTTATTCTAACCACATATACAAATGAGTAATGTAGGAATAGATTCCAAATATTAATTAATCATGAGAATTAATGGTTGCTTCTGTGGGCTGGTTATGGTTATCTAAACATATAGATATTCTATAGGGAGATCTAACACAATTCTCATTTTGCTTGAATGCTCCAGAATATAAACCAAAAGAATAATATTAATTACTAGTGATTTCAAAATATGAAAGCTCAAAACAGAAATATTTGTGATAGGTAAAAACCTAAATAAACCACTTATTCATATTAGCTGACTGAGGTATTCTCTCCATTTAGAAGGTGCTAAAAACTTGCAGTTCATCTTAGTACTATTTAAAAATATTCTTTCATTTGATTATAGTTATATTGATCAAATTTTCTTAGTCACTATCATAATCTAATCACATCTTCTTTATACTCACCCCAGTTTACATTTACTTCATTTCATGTCTTCCTCAGGCTTTTCAATCACACAATTCATAAAGCACCTCATATGTCTGTTATGATGATAAATTGTTGACTCTTTCTTAATCACCTTTCCAAATGGTAGACTTGAACTTTAGTTGTAATCTTTATTCCTTTGTGAATATCTAGTTTTCATCTTGATCTGGTAAGGTTTTATTTCTGGGTATAGAGATGAGAACCATATCTTATCTTTCCCTTAGTACAAGATCCCTTGTCAGTGAAGATAACAGCCTAGACTTTCTACACTCTGGCAGGTACTCACAGCAAAAGGAACAAATTGAAAATGTCTATCTGCTCATGACACTTTCCAAACTGGGGCTCTTTTCTAATTCCATGTGGATAGTAGCCTATCTGTAGATTTGTATAATCAATCAAAAGTACACAGGGTGCCACATCAGAGGAGGTTACATGAAGTCACATAATAAGAATGAGTATCAATTATATCTCAGCTAAATAAAAAAAAATACAAGAAATGTCTTATGGCATTACTCTGATAGTAAAACCAGCAAGGAGGCTACAAAAAGAGAAAACTACAGAGCAGTATCTCTAATGAACACAGATACAAAAACCCCCAACAAAATATCAGCAAACCAAATTGAACAATACATGAAAAAAATCATACATCACAATCAAGGGGGGCTTATTTCACGGATGGAAGGATGGTTTAACAACTGCAAATCTATTGACATGATATACACAATTTACACAATAAAAAATATATATCATAGGGAGTTCCCTGATGGTGCAGTGGCTTAAGGCTTTGGCGCTAGCGCTGTCAGCGCTGCGGCCTGGGTTCGATTCCCAGTCAGGGAGCTACCCACATACCAAAAAGAAAAAAAAAAAAAAAATATATATATATATATATATATCATATGATCACATTAATAAAGGCAGAAAAAGCATTTGGCAAAATTTAACACCCATTCATAATATTAATAAAAATTTTCAACACACTGGGTCTAGGATGAATGTACCTCAACACAATGAAGACTATATATGCTGGGCCCACAGGTAACATTACATGCAACACTAAAAAACTGAAAGCTTTTCCTTTAAGATCAGGAACACCATAAAGATGTCCACTCTCACCACTTTTATTCAACACACTACTAAAAGTTCTGTCCATAGTTATTACATAAAAAATAAAAGACATCCAAATAAGAAAAGAAAGACTAGGGGATTCCTCGTGGGGTAGTGGCTAGGCTTCAGCGCTCTCAACACCGTGGCCTGGGTTCAATTCCCAGCCAGGGAACTACCCCCATCCCCTCAAAAAAAAAATAAAGAAATAAAAAGCAAACTTTATCTTGATTTACAGATAATATGGTGTTATGTATTTTTAAAAAACCTAAACACTCCATCAAAAAATTGTTAAACTAATATAGAAATTCAACAAAGTTGAAGGGTGCACAATAAATGTGTAAAAATCAGTTGTGTTTCTATATACTAGTAATGAACTGTGAGAAAGAAACATTAAGAAAACAATAACATTTATAAGTACATCAAACAGAATAAAATTGACAAGGTGAAAAATCTATAAACTGAGAATTACAAGACATTTGTAAAATAAACTGAAGAAGACTAAATAAAGAAAAAGACATTCCAAGGCCATAGACTAGAATAATTAATATTGTTAAATTTTATTACCCAAAGTGATATATAGATTGAATGCAATCCCTATCAAAATTTCAATGAAGTAGAGAAAACAAATCCTGAAATTTGTATGGAAGCCCAAATGATCCCAAAGATAGCCAAAGCAATCATGTAAAAGAATGTTGGAGGCATCACACTTCCTTATTTCAAACTAGATTGCAAAGGTACAGTCATCAAAACAGTATGGTATTGGTATAAAAATAGACACATATATTAATAAGACAGAATAGAGAGCTCAGAAATAAACCTATTTACACAGGTACTAATATAAAAAATAGAGGCGTTTCTGGCTGGACTTTTTTCCAGGCAGCCCTTGTATGTAACGTTTTAACAGCTAAAACTCTGTATACTTTACTAAGCATTCCTTATTTCTCCCAATCCCAAGCTCCTGGCATCTACTCTTTAACTCTTGATTTTATGTTTGATTTTTTTTATTTTCCATATATGTGATACCATATAAGTTTAATTTTATAGTACCACTTTTCTATAAAATTAATTTACGAAAACAAAGAAGCCAAGAATATGCCATGGGGACAAGACAATCTCTTTAATAAATGGTGCTGGGAAAACTGGACTACTACACAAAAAGGAATGAAACTGGACACTTTATTTTAGTTACATCATACACAAATATTAACTCAAAATGTATTAAGTCTTGATTATAAGATCAGAAGCCACAAAACTCCTAGAAAGAAATTTAGAGTGCAAGCTCCTCGACATTGGTCTTACCAATGATTTTTTGGAATTTTCATCAAAATCAAAGGCAACAAAAGCAAAAAACAAACAAGTGGGATGACAGCAAACAAAAAGGAAAGGAAACCATCACAAAGGGAAAAGGCAACCTATGAAATGAGAGAAAAATATTTGCACATCTGATATATCTGGTAAGGAGTTGTGCTCAAAATGTCTAGTGAACAAACCATCTGATTACAACAAATAAACGAACCATCTGATTACAAATGGTCAGAGGATCTGAATATTTTTCCAAAGAAGACATACAAATGGCTAACAGGTACATGAAAAGGTGCTTGATATCACTAATCACTAGGGAAATGCAAATCAAAAACACAATGAAATACCACCTTATACCTATTAGAATGGCTATTATCAACAAGACAAGAGATAACAAATGCTTATATGATGTGGAGAAAAAAGAATCCTTGGTCACTGTTGGTGGGATTATAAATTTGTGCAGCCACCATAAAAAAATAGTATGGAAGTTCCTCAAAAAATACAAAAACTAGAATTACCATCTCATCCAATAATTCAACACCTGTGTTTATATTCAAAGAAAATGAAAGGAGGATATTGAAGAGATATTTGCAGTTCCTTGCTCATTGCAGCATTACTCACAATAGCCAGAATATGAAAATAACCTAAATGTCCATTAACAGATGAATAATAAAGAAAATATGACATATATATATATACACACACACACACACACAGATATATGTGTGTGTATGTATATAGATAGATAGATATATCTACATCTATCTATCTATATATCACAGCAATGAGGAAAAAAGGAAATCCTGTCATTTGCAACAACATAGATGGATCTTGAGGTCATCAGGTTAAGTAAAATAAGCAAGTTGTGAAAGAGAGAGTAAAAGAGTGATTCCCAAGAACTCAAGTTTGGGAGAATTTTGTAAAAGTGTACAAACATACAGCTATAAGATGAATAAGATCTGAGTAACTGATGTAAAACATAGTGACCATAGTTGCTAAGACTATTGTATAATTTAAATTTGCTAAGAGAGTAAAACTTAAGTGTTCACAGCAAAAACAAAAAAAGGATAATTATTTTGGTGATGGATATATTAACTATTATAGATGGTGGAAATCATTTCACAATGTATATGTATGTATATCAAACCACCATGATGCACACTTTAAATACCTTACAATTTTAGATGTCAAATAGACCTTGGTAAACCTGAAATTTAAAAAAAGAATAGTAACTGCTTTAAAAATACACTGAATTTAATATAACCAATAGGAAAAAAAATCTCTGTAAGTATTATAACATTAACTGAAAAGTTCAAATACCTATACAAGGGGAGACCCCACGAAAATGGTAATTATCTTTTGGAGGGTAGGCCCCTTGTAGTACAGGCTTCTTCCACCAGATGAGCATTCTAGGAACACATCTGTATCAGTGTACCAGCTGGCATTGTTGTGAGAGACTGCGTTCAGCTTCAGTGAACCTTTTTTGCAGGCTCTTTCAACATACTTTCCTACTTTAGACGGGTGATTTACATGAACACCATGCAATGACAACACTTATGCCTACGCTGAGCTTGAGTGTTCAGCAACTTCTGACCAAAAAAAGGCATGATCCCTGTTCCCCATCCTTCCTATTTGCCTGATCTCACCCCAGGTGACTTTTGTTTGCTTGTTTCCCCAGATAAAAAAAAGTCCTCAAGGGGAAACGTTTTCCCAATGTGGAAGAGGTGAAAAAGAAAATGGCAGAATCACGAAAAGGCATCAAAATCTCCAAGTTAAAAAACTGTTCAAAGCAGTGAAAACAGTGTTTCAATGGGTGTATTGTATCAAATGACGAGTATTTTGAAAGTGACTGAAGTTTAAACATGTAAGAATAAATAATTTTTTTTATAAATAAACTGCAGCTTTTGGGGTCCTCCCAGGTACACAGAATGATGTGAGGTGCAGGACACAATTGGTTTCCAGGGCCAAATCAGAGAAGAAGTCTGCCTTCTTGTCTTAGGAACACTTGTTGTATAAGAACCATGGCTTTAATAAATCAACCAAATTCAATTTCTTTTTTAGTCAAACCCCAATAAGAAGCTCTTCAAGTCTTTCTCATACCCTCTTTGCCTCTCCTCAGAAAACTCCCGGATGAAAATCATACACTGATGGAGACTAGAAATGATTGCCTATGGTGGCTGCAAAGCTTAATGCTGGTTTTCCTACTGACTGAGGTGATATTAACCTAGGTCACCCTGGATTTAAAATAAACACAGTACATAGGTGTTTAGAAAATCATATATTGACTACACAAAATGGAGAAATTTCTTCTCTCCATGCTTTCAAGAGAAAAAAAACAAAGGTCAAAGTAGTCACTTGAGACCAGAGCTTTTGTGATTTTTCTGTCTGATTAAACTTAAAGTGTAGTGTCACTGGGCCAAGGAGCTTAAGGGCAAATGAGAAATTCAGTGTGCATTGTTGAAGAATAGAGCTAAATCCCATCTGCAGCAAACTGGCTTGGGGACTTGTTAATAGAATAAACTTGGTCAGCTGCAAATATTTCATAAAATACAGAATGAACTCTTTTAAATTGACAAAGACTGACCAGTTTTCAATTACTTTTCTATATATAAATCACAATTTGTTGAAAGAGCAAGAGAGCAGAAAAAAATAAAAGAAAATGACAAGCAATTGCATTAATAAGGATCTTAGGGGATTCCATAATCCCATAAAGATAAAGATCAGAAATGATTCTTTGATTTCAAACTAGCATGTGGTAGGAATGCTTGTTAATCTCCAGAACGAATCTTGAAACAGGAAAAGGGAAGGGAGAAAGTAAGAAAGAAAAATAGAAAAGAAAGAAAGAAGGAATAAAAGAAGGGAGAAGAGAGAGGGAGGGAGGCAGGAAGGAAGGAAGGAAGGGTGTTTTTCTTCTTCAATATTATCTTTTTCCATTCCCTTTTTGGAACTCTGAATTCTAGGTAAATTAAATCATTTGAAGTTTAACAATCATGTAGTGACCTTTCTCTTAGGTCTTTGTCTAAGACACTCTTTCCCTTTGCCTATGACACTCTTGTCTTTACCCTTCCTCTTGAATATCTTCGATTCTTTCTTCAGAAACTGGCTCAGATATCTCTCTTCCCAAAGCAATCCACCCTGGTGCACCACAAGATGTATTTATAGATCATGAAATGAGGTAGCCAAAGATAAACCCTTAGCATAGCAGTCATTTCAACATATTTTATGTTATCTATTTGTGTTTATGTCTTACTCAGTTGGCTAGGTAGGGGTATTATCATATTTGCACCCAGGCCAGTGCATGGTAATAATAGGTGATCAACAATGATTTTTATCATAAACCTCATCATCATAATCACTCTTTTTACGATCACAACCATCATAATCTAAGAAGAGCAATCCCAAAAAATGAATGCCTATCTCAAAGCTATCTTATTGGGAATAAGAGTAAAACAATGTATCTGCAATAAACCTCTGAAGAGATTCCTGAAATCATGTTTTGTTTTGTTTTTTCTTTTTTTTTTTTTTTTTTTTTTTTTTTTTTTTTTTTTTTTTTTTTT
>PVJL010017464.1:0-18131 GCA_004026885.1 Lyroderma lyra
GTTCGCGCCGCGATCCGCGTCCTTTGCCTCGTTGCTGCTCACTCGGGCCGTCGTCCCTGTGTCCTGCTTGACGCTGAGCGCCTGGGGCAGCGATTTCATATTCCAAACCCGGCGCGCCACGTCCCGGGACCGCCTTCCTACACCCACAGGCACCGTGTGCACTCCTGAAAGTGCTAGAACATCCTGTGACATCCTGCCAAGCGTCTTCGGGTTCCAAACCACGTCCGGCCTTTATTACTCAATGAACGACGACGTCCTTCTGGGAAAGGTGACGTGCAGCTAGGAGCAGTCCCGGAGCTGCGCCCGAAGGGGCCCCGGGCCCGCGCACGCAGCCTCGCTCCCGGGGTGCGCCTTCCTTTGCGAGCAGCAGGGGGCGCAGCCTCTGCTCCCGCCAAGAGCTGCTGTGTCTACAAGCGGTCTGGGAACGACAGTCCTGGCGTGCGTGTGACGCGACAGCCCGCCTGCGACCGCCGCCGGGAGCCCTGTCACAGGCGGGTCTGGCTCCTCGCCAGGGGGGACAGCAGCCTCCCTGCCAGGGGTGCCCTCTGGAGCCCCGCGGGAAGTCGGTTCCGTCGTGCAGAGAAGTGAGAGGGCTCAGGTGCGGACACAGGCCCCCAGGTCCCCCAGGTCCCCAGGAGGCAGTGACAACCCCGTCCTCCCCGGCCTGCTGGGTGAGAGGGCTGAGGCGCGGACGCAGGCTTTCCCCCAGGTCCCCCAGGTCCCCAGGAGGCGGTGACAGCCCCATCCTCCCCGGCCTGCTGGGTGCTTCTCCCGGATTGGAATCCGGAGGAAGTGGCAGCGCCCTGCGGGTGCCCACACGCGTACGACACCTCCCACAGGACACAGGTGCTCCCGGACTGGAAGCCAACAGAACGGGCCACGTGGCTACTGAAAAGCACGTCCATGGGGCACGACCCGGGACGCCGACGAGGACGTGACGTGACGTGCTAACGCTTCCGCACTTGCTCGGTGCCGCCCTGCCTCCGGTTTCACAAGTGACACGATTCACGGGCCATGAAGTTCGCTGTTTAAGGCGGGCAGTGCGGGGGGAGGGCGGACCACCTTCACGCAGCTGTGCAGCCACCAACACGACCTCATGCCAGAACATTCCATCCACCGCAGACGAAGCCCCGCCCCCACCGGCAATCACCCCCCGAAGCCCCCGTCACCACCGCCGCTCCCCTGGGAGTGCTGATTCTGAGTGCTCCACGGGGATGGGCCGGGCCGGGCCGGGTCGCAGGCCTGTGTGCGGCCACGTTGCCAGCTCCCCAGCTCCCCAGCGCCCGCGGGCACCTTTCTAGAAACTCCGCAGTGGCCTCCGGGTGGCCGCGCCGCCCCCGCGCCAGCACGTGCCTGGTCATCGCTCCTGTGCAGCCGGCCCAGCGCCCGGGCCAGGACAGCTCAGTGTCACTGGGATTTGCGAGGCTCGGTGACGGGGAGGTGGAGCTTCCCCGCAGGTGCTCCTCGGTGGCCTGTGCACCCTTTCCGGAGCCACCGCTGTTCACATCCTTGGCCTGTTTGCAAACAGACGCCGTTCTCCCGTTGAGTTACAAGCATGCGGCCTGTCTTCTGCATAAACGTCCTGAGTCAGGTGTGGGCAGTAGCAGTGGGGTGGGCGTGGCTGGGTGGAGGAACGCCCTCCTCCCTGGGCGTCTCTCGGGGTGCACAGGACCGAGCCCCGTCTCCGCCGCGCCGAAGGGTGACGGCAGTAACGCCGGGCGGCGTGTGGTGGCCGTCTTCACCGTGTTTGCTTTTTCTAAGTTTCCTTTACGAGGGACACGCGATCCTTTCAAAATGCAAGGTACGACAAATACTTCGAACGCGTGATGACGCGTGACTCTGGATTAATTTTATTAAATCCTCCAGGGTGCTCAAGTCTCGAAACACCAGACGTTTAACAAAATAAAAATGTATGTGTCACTCACGCAAAGTCCAGGTCAAGTAAAGCCTCCATCATGTGGCTCTGGCCTGTGGCACATGTGGCTTCTAACGTCTTCGTGGGTGAGGAAGAGGGTGACAGGGGGCCCCTGGTCTTTACCACCTCACAGTCCTCACGGTCTGTCGGCCACAGTCACTCCTCCGTGTCCTCGGTGTCCTCGGAGGTTTGGGAGCATCTGACCTTTGGTGAGCACCGCCTGCCTCTCCCACAGCAGGTGACGGGCCATTGTAAGAGGACACCGTGTCAGGGGACATAACGGTCCGGTGCTATAAAGAAGTGCCCTCTCTCCGAGCCTCAGGGAAACATCCTTAAAGCTTCTCACTACAAAAATGGAAAATTTCCCCATTTTCCACATTAGAGGTTGGCTAATGGACGTGTTTTTCATATTTAACTGTGAAAGCAGTGAAAACAAATTGTCCACAACAGTCGTAAGTTCCCTCTCCCCAAGTCTTACCCATCCTGACGACATTTAAGTAGGATTTACAGGAAAGTGTGTGGAGAACGTGAAAGACGACAAACATTCGCTCAGTGACATAAAACTAAAATGTCCTTCCTCTTCCACACTCAGCTGTCCATGCTGTTCCAAAATCTATTAGGAACAATGGAATTTAATTCATACCAAGAACATGATGCTTATTAGATCTAAATGCCTTTTTATGCATTGTTATCAGTACAAATACGGAGAAAGCCAGCCTGTATCTGAGGCACGCAGTGTCCTTTCGCTCTGTGACATGGAAACGCAGCCACCCGCGGCCCCCAGCCCAGAAAACGTGCTGCTCCTTCAGTGGCCAGAAGGCCAAGGTCTCCTCGCGGACCTCCGCTGCGCCTTTCTCTACACCCTCTCAGCCCGCCTTCATGACATACTGGGTTGAACGGGTTAGTCCAGTAAGAAATTAGAGAATAAGTGGCATGATGTCATTTTACGACGGAAAGAGAGAAGTGGCCCGGTGACTGCCCTCAGATAGAGGAAGCTCTGGGAACCAGCCTCAGTGCACAGTCCAGGAAAAAGAACTGGACTGTCACTTCCACAAGGATGAATTCTCCAAGTGTCAACCGGTATCTCACCGTCACGTAAGAAGGCAAAAGCACATGGATTACAGGAAGAATTAAGACTGGGTGAGAACTTTAAGATGAATGCATGGACACGCATGGACACATTTTAACTAAATTAAGAATGAGGAGAAACATTAGATGACCTGATTTGCAAATCCTAATGAGAAAAATCACTAAACACTGTGCCTAAGTAGGTAAATACACTTTTCCTAAAAAAAAAAGAATAATAATAATAAATGAGCTGGCCCCTTCGTGGCAGATTTTCTACAGGGTACGTGTGATAATGGAGAGGAAATAATAGAATGTAATATGACTATAAATTTGAATCCAAATATTACTTCAGTGCTCTTAATGAAACTACAGTAGGCTCTCCATTAACCAGAGTTCCAGCTAACGAGGACTCTACTGTAGTTTTAGAACTAACTTCCTTCTTGCAGAGCTGCATAACCCACATTACTGGTTACAATTTCACAATGGGAAGACACTCTTTAGCCAGGTAAGCCGCAGCATTGGGCTCCTCCGGAAGCCGTGTGGCCGTTCTCCCAGGCCAACGCCCTTCATTCGGTTAATACTGAATCTGCTGTGCGGGGACGGGCGGGCGTTGTGCTGCGGGGCTGTGGGCACTGGGGCGGGGCTCCCACTGCAGCTGAGGGGTGCAGGCTATGCCCAGGCCTGGCCGATGACACCGTGACCTCCCCTCGCCCAGTTAACTCGGGGAGGCTCCACGGCCCAGAGCCTGTCACCCAGTGCAGTCCCACACCCCTGTATGCAGTTTGATCCCATCAGAATGAATCTCGGCGTTTTTCTGAAGCAACCAGGTAGAGGCAAACCCTTTCAGTGGGACTTGAACTTCTGGCTGTGGGGCGTACAAGGAGTCAGGGACCAAAGTCAGTGTTGTGGAAGGCAGGCTAGAGGCAGAGATGAGAACAGGTAACGTTCCAATCTCTGGGTCAAGCCGTGCCTGCAGGCAGCCCCTTGGCCTTTGCAGGAACTTGAGCCAGCCTGAGCTGCTGCCCGTCGCTTGCAGCCCCACTTGCACGGCTCGTTACAAAGGCCGATGCGCGTGTCGCCAGGGAGCTGCCTTTGTCCAGTGTGGTTTCATTAGGTTTCTGAGAGAGGGCGCTTCCGAACAGTTGCTAAAACAGATGGAATAAATTGCATTGTTTTATTAGCACATTTCATTTCTGATCCTAAATACTATTATACAGGTTGACCAACGAGAACGTTTTGTTCTGGGTAATGGCAGACAGGTAACACACATGCACACATGCATGCACACGCGCACACGAGCACGCACACACACGCACACGCACACACATGCAATCATTTACTACCACTTAGGGTATTCGGACAAATGCATGCCGAGCTGCAAAGACAATTCTGGAGGTGTTCCTCATGTGCACAGACTCACGGGAGTGGGTTACCGGGTACTCAACTAGTCATTTTGTATGTGGAAGGTAACAATTATTTTAATAAATGATTGCTCCTGTTTATTTAAAAAGTCATGTTTTGTTTTGGGGTCTTTGTTTGTTTGTTTGTTTAATAAGTTGAGGAAACAGGATATTAGTTCACCTGGAGATTCATTAGTTCTTTCTGAATTAGAATATTTGACCTTTTAAAAAAATTTTTCAGGTTTTCCTAAATGATTATCTAACATAGGCTGTAAATGAAAACCAGCAGTCAAATATTTACAAGAAGAAAAATTGGTTAAGATCAAATAAAAATGTTGTTATTGTAGTCAGCAAATAAAATTACTCTTTATTATTTTATTTCTTGAATATTTATGAAGAATCATAGGAAAACCAAATGTATAGCTACTCATAGGTAACAACTCATAGAAAGTAGTCATTATATAATTGGCATTATAGTATCACCATTGGTTTAATTCAATAAAAAAATTATCCCAAAAATTTAACAAAGGGATAATGAGGGACAAAATGAAAATAATCTCAGGATTCACACAGATGCATGGTTTGCAATTATTCACAGGAATGATTTTTCTAGGTGGCCATAGTTAAAAACACTGACATTTTTAGAAAACTTTATTCTAGAGGTAAAACATTTTTTCACTTCAAAATTCACATACATTAATAAAAATAGAAATGTGTGTCTTTATTAAAGGGTCAGTTGTATTAATAATCATGTTCTCCTTGTGAATTTTTACTGGGGATAATTTGTAAATTGATCAACTTCAGTTATTGGATTCCTACTTTCTATTGTGTCCCCTTTATTTGAATTTCTGAAAGGAGCTTTTAAATATGTTCAGTGTCATTGAAATGTCAAGTATATTTTAGTATTTTATAATTTCACATTTGCTTGATGTCTAACTCTAAAACATCGGATGGATCTCTGCAAAAATAAAGAACACAGATAACGCACACTAGAAGCTGATAGGACACGCATGGAACTGCCAAAATTTTACAGAGAGACAGAACAAGCAGGACAGGGCTCAGTGCTCGAAGGGACAGTCCCAGCCCACTGGTTTTCCTTCTCTGTACGGAGCTTTAAACATCCGCAGAATGCAACATGACATCACCCTGAAGCTTACCTCTATTTGAGATATATAAATATAAGCTCTCTGCACAAAATTCTGCAAATTTAACTCAGGGTGAAGATCCATAAAACTGAAAGCAGATCTTAGTGACAGGTCAACAGTCAAAAAAATAAATAATTAAAATAAAAACTAGGACTGAACAGAGCAATAAGTCAAAGGTCTCTTGCCTCCTGTGCATGCATACACTATTAACTATTTACAAATGAAAACAGGCGTTACCGCAACGCCGATACGATTATAATCATTTATCTATAAAAAAACCACGTTTCATACATCGTAGGAAACCTCCAGTAATAATAATACAGAAGTGCTACGACCAGCAGACGCTGGAGAACTACCCGCCTTCCACAGTCGCTGACACAGTGTTAGAGAATGTTGTCCTTGCAGCACACCCTCTCTGAATGGGATGAATAAAAGCACACAACAAACAGAAAACCAGCACACACGTCACTTCTAAATAAGGGCAAAGATGCTTTATTCTAGAAAGAGTCAGCATGGTGATTTGACAGGAGTAGGGAAGGTGAGCACTGCAGGTGACGTTGGTGTGGATCCCACGGCTCCGGGCAGGAAGTGGGAGAAGGCCGGGAACAGGCCGTGGGGACTCGAGACCTCCCCTGCGTGCAGCGCGTGGGCTTCCAAAACGGAGCCCCACGCCGAGGTCACTGAAACTCATCACTAAGCTACCGAGCGCGACACAAGCTACTTAGGCAACTTTAATTACTTCACCAAAGTAATAACATACGTATGAGAGAAAAAGACCATCCAGCGAGCCCCTGAAGAAAACCTGCTGACAAACTAATTAGTGTTTAATAACAAGACATTCCCATCAATGGCCGAAAGCCCCACCCACGACTTCTGGAATAAACAGGCCTGTTTTTTCCATTTCTGCGATGGACTCCCAGTGACCGGTTTTTGGCCATTACTCATGATGTCGGTGTACACAGAATGATTAGGAGCACAGGACATTAGTAACCTTGGAAATGGGCCTCAGAAAGTGTTTTCGCTTAACGTAGGCCTGGTTGTGCGCTTTGTTGTAGAAAGTACGATCATGCCCTGCGTCTGACCTCTTTTTCTTCCCAAATATTAAATTTAATGGGTAAGGATCTAATATGAAAAACAAACACAGGAAGTGCTTATTTAAGAAGGCCAGGCATTACACACATTTCAGGGGGCTGAATTACAGTTCCTTGACTTTCCAAACCTGGACACAGACCAGTGAAATTGCTACTTGGCTTTGAGAATCGGTTTCTCAAATGCAATGCTCCTCGTCGTGCGGGACTAACGCAGAACACCAGATTTTATTTGTGGAACGTGAGGAGCCTTCCTGCACATACAATGGAATTAACTATAAGGTATTCAAAACCACAACAAATTCAGGATTTCAGCATTAAGTTCAAACGTTCGATCTCAATAATTGTGGAATTAACTCACTTATTAAAATAAAGTTGACTCAATGACTGCCATAGAAATGACATACTGTTGCATTTTAAACACAAAAGGTTGAGCCCGCTTCTATCTGCAAAAGAGGGCAGAAAATCCACAGGAATCATGTTTGGGTTTTCCACAGGCAGAAGGTGTGAGATGAGGTCAAGTGAAGGTTGTGAAACGAGGAGCACAATGTTCAGTGGGGTTTGATGCGTATTTATGTAGCTGATAGCAGCGATCTACTTCACAAACCACACCTTTCAGGAATGACAGCAAACTGCAATTGTTTTCTCTAGGAGAGCAAGGACACAAAAGTCAGAAAAGTGCAAGGAATCAAAACAGCATACTTTATAAGATTAAATTAATAGACATTTAATGCCTCCTTTTCAGAGGAGAGACGCCCTCTGTGAGGTCCGACAATTAAGTTTCCAAACTCACCAGCGTGCATTTATGTTGGCAGCACCGCGCACACAACTCGGTGAGGTGTCATCGCATTGGTACATCTGTGTCTCAACAGCTGTGTTCGTGTCCACATGTGACAATATCTTACTGAGTGGCGTTCGTTACTGCATGGTTTTGTGTGCCATTGCGAGAATGTTGGAGCTTGAATTAGAGTAATGAACATACATTAAATTTCTTGTTAAACTTGGAAAGTGTAAAAGTGAAATCAGGGACACGTGAGTCCAAGTCTATGGGGATAAGGCCATGAAGGAAGCGGCATGTACACATGGATTACATGTTTTTCTGAGGGGAGAGAAAGCGTCACTGATGAGGAGAGGTCAGGGTGGCCAGTAATGAGCAGAACTGACAAAAACATTGTAAAAATTCTTTGAATTGTGCGTCAAAATCACTGGCTGACTGTGAGAAGCACAGCAGACCAAGGAAACATCAATAAAGAAACAGGAAAACCTTCACTGAAAACCTTGGCATGAGACAGGTGTGTGCAAACATGGTCCCGAAGGAGCTCACCGATGAGCAAAAGCAAAGGAGAGTTAAAGTTTCCCAAGACCTTTTGGAGAGGCAAGACGATGTTTTGGGCCGTGTTATCCCTGGTGATGAAATATGGGTGTCCCAATACGACCCTGAAACAAAGTGTCATAGTGCACAATGGAAGCCAGCCAGTTCTCCACGACCAAAAAAAGGTCCATCAGTCCAAACCAAGTATCAAAATGGTGTTGCTAATCAGAGGGATTGTTCATTATGAATTTGTACCAACGGGACAAATGGGGGTCAACCAAGTTCATTATTGGGAAGTGCTAAAAAGTCTGTCTGAAAAAGTTAGATGAAAACGACCTGACCTTTTCGCCAACACCTCATGGCTCCTACATCACGACAATGCACCAGCTCACAAGGTGTGTCTGGGAGGGAGCTTTTAGCCAGTGCACACATGACTGTGTTGGGACACCCTCCCTACTCACCTGGTCTGGCCCCCAGTGACTTTTTTTCTTTCCAAAAATAAAGGAAATATTGAAAGAAAGACATTTTGATGACATTCAGGGCATCAAGAGTAATATTATGACAGCTCTGATGGCCATTCCAGAAAGAGTCCCAAATTGCTCTGAAGGGTGAACTAGGCACTGGCATCGGTGCACAGCTTCCCAAGGGGAGTGCTTCGAAATGACCGAAGTGACCTTCAGCAGTGAGGGATGTAGCACTTTTTCTAGAACGAGTTCACGAACTTAATTGTCAGACTGTGTATTATATGTCTTAAGAAAGCAGAAGAGACTCCGACAATCACGGCTCATGTACCCGAACTCTCAGTCCTGAGTTCCCATCAAACCAAGAAAACCCGCTTCTCCCCAACCTCGTGACTGAAGCTCAGTCACATGTGGTTTTGAGGGTGCTTACTGCATCAATTCTTTCGTTTATTCGATCTTCTTCTACCGTCCTGTACCCTATTGACTCCTGACAATACTTTCTTTTTAATTACTGTTTTAAATAAGCAATCTACGTATGGTACAACATTCCACAGGCACGCATGGCTAGCAGGCCAACTGCTAACGGCTGCTCAGTAGTCACGTCTCCCCTTTTCCTCACTAAGCGAACCCCGATTCTGATAAGGGAGCAACGTTCCCAACTGAACTGCCCAGATCTCCTTCTGGCTCCCAACGGCCAGTAACACTGGACCTGCAGAGTGGGGTCACTAGAGAAACTCTTTGGGTTCCTTGCTGAGCTGGCCAGCACCGCTGCACCCTTCTCTTTCCCCTTTCTCTGTGCTGAGATTTGAGAGTTTCAGCATCTGTCTTGTGAGCCGTGGGGTGGCCTGGACAATGGAAACCGGTGCTAAGAATTGGGGAACAGCAGAGTAGCTCCCTGGCACACTGCTCCGGTCGTGACCTGCCATCAGCCCTGGGCAGCCTGCTTCCTCACTCCATGATGTATAAAGGCTGCAGCTCCCCCCCACCCCCATCCAAATCACACGCACACGTTTGTATGCCGTGGGCCTTCAGAAAAAGTGTGGGTGTGTGCACATGTTTGTGAGCCCAAACTCTGTGAGGTGTGTGTGTGTGTGCCCATCGGTGAAGTCAGGGAAAGAAGAGTAGGGATGAAAATCTAAATGTGATTTTAGTAACTTATCTCCTATTTTGCAAAAGGATAGAGGCTGACACTGGAGATATTGGAGGGAAAGAAGTAAGAAAATCATTTACTTTTCTTAAATTTCAAAAGCAAACTGTTAAATTTCCTTGGTGAAATTTGCCACAGAATTTTAAAAGAATTTTAAAAGAACGTTCCATGGAAGTTCTAAACAGTTTTGCTGTAAATACCTAAGCGGTATGTTCTTTGGAACACGTGAAACTAATTTTAAAAAGTATCCAGGAAAACCTTCAGAAGCTAAAATCATGGCCATTTTTCAGCCACAATCCTCTTGCCCTTTTTGATGCGTGAGCACACCCAGCAGCGGCGACCCACGGCACCGCGCCCTTGAACCTGGATGACTTAACATTCCAGGCAACCAGTGTGAAGACCGCGCAGCCGCAGTTTTCAAATAAGGAAGCGCAGCAAATCCAGTGTGAGCCCCAAATGGCACTGCACCTCACTCCATCTCGTACAAGGCATCGTCTAAAAGGATACGAGCACGCCGATGAAAAACGCGACTGAGTGAGGGGGGCGAGGAAGAGAAAACCCAAACCCACTGTGTCCCAACTTACTCAGCAGCTCCTCCCCTTTGCCACACAACCAAGTGCCCAAGTGCCCAAGGACTGCAGCCCCTCTCATTGGACACATCAGTGAGGACACATTTTAATGACTGCAGAGGTGCCGCACTGAGAGACACATCAGCCAGCAACCAGGACCAAAAAGAAAACATGTGGCGTTTTCCCACCGAGAAGCAGTTTGTCCTGAAATGGTTCACACGTGTCCACATTAGAATCTGCACTTAGGTGTTAGGTGCCAACATGTTGTTATCAAACACACTGAGTCCAGGTCATCTTATACTATCCATCGTACAAAAGCAGTTCACCTGGATGGTGATCCACTGCTGAGGTGGAGAAAATAGAAGGAAAAAATTAGAGAAATTCCTACAAATCAAGTCGAGCTCAAGAAGCCCACTAACACGTCACGCCGCGGAGGTGGAAAAGTCAGAGGCCGTTTCATACCGCCAGCATGCATGATGTACCCAGTAATCACTGAGGCAGGGATGATGAAAAGCTATCGTAAAGCCAGGCCGATCCGTGAATTGGTCCGCGCCTTGTAAGCTTCAGATGTGTGGACGTAATTACACACAACAACATCTTAAGGTATTTTTTACATCTGTGGAATCTGTAATGACACACTCTGCATTCCTTATACTGAGACTGGTGTCTTTTCTCATGTATGCTTACTAGATATTTCGTGTGCTTTAAAAAATGAGACACGGCTTTAATTATTGTGTAAATGGTAACTTAGTACAATTATTTACATAGATAATAGATACATGATAAAGTCTGTTAATTCATCCGTTCAAATATTCTTTATCCCTGATTAATTTTTCGTTTACTGTTTTATGTCTATTCACATATCTGTCCATTTCTTTCTTTTATTTATTTGCTTGTGTATCTTAGGCAATAAGAGAGTCTGTTAAAAGCATCGGGTGTCTTCTCCAATTAGCAGGAACCCTGACAAGTTGGGCTCAGTCAGATCTCGGTGTCACTGTGATGCCACCCACGGCCCCTGCATGAGGACCAGCCACCTACCAGCCATTACCTGCCACAGCCTCCACAGCGCACAGCTGTCACAACAGGAGACTCAGTCCCTCCAGAACTCTCTTGCAAAGTCCAACTATGAGTTACAGAGAGAGAGTTAATAATAAATCAGCTACTAAGTCTGTGTGGACTTGTAACTTGTTTAATTGTCTCTTTCATGCATTTAAAATGCTTTTCATGAATGCATATCATTTCATGATGCTACCTGTTGTGAGTCTTTTCTATTAACCATTAGGAGATATCTTTCTTTATTACTTTTCTGGGTAGTTTTGGCCTCAACTAATAGTTTTTATAATAGTAATGTTTCTATAATTACTTTCTTTTCCTTACTATTTTCCTAGCATAACTTTTCATCCCTTAATTGTCAACATTTTAAAACATTATTTTTTTAAATGAATTTCTTCTAGACAACATACTTTTTAATAGCGAGCTTGGAGCACATTACATTCTGTCAAACAAATAAAAAAAATCAAGATTAACATTTCAATGTATTATTAAAAGTGGATTCTGCCATAAGCTTTGCAAAGATGAAATCTCTCAATAGAGCAGTAAAGTTTGCTATAATAGCAAGCTTCAAAAAATATTAATTATTTTGCAGTTTCTTTTTTTGAAAAAAAACCCTGTAACACAGACTTTATCACACTAACCATTTTGGGTACACAGGACAGATGGGCTGACTGTGTGTGCAGTGTCGTGTGACAGATCTCCACAACTTTGCACTTTGCAACTCTGACACTCTAATACCTCTGAACGACAAGTCCCCATTCGTCCCGCCCTTCAGCCCCCAGCAGCTACCAGCCTACTTCCTGTTTTTAGAACTTCGACTGCGTTCGCCACCTGATGGAAGCGGGCTCATGCAGGATTTGTCTTTCCACGACGGGCTTATGTCTCTAGCATAATGTCCTCGGGGTTCATCCGAGTCGCAGCACATGACAGAACGACGTTCTTTTTAAAAGCTGCATCACATCCATTGTAAGTACACACCTCCCTTTCTTTATATGTGTCCCCATCAGCAGACATTTGAGAAGCCCCCAGCCCTGCAATGGTGAATAATGCTGCAATAAACGTATTTGTACAAATATTTCTTGGAGAACCTGTTTTCAATTATTTCCGACATATACCCAGAAGTGGGAGAACCTGGTCATCGGATCATTATATTTTTGAGTTTTTGAGGAACCGCTGTTTTCCTTAGTGGTTGTATCATTTCGCATCCCCCCCCCCCCAGTGTACCAGGGAGTGGGTTCCAATTTCTCCAGAACATTGCCAATACTTGTTTTCACAGCAGCCTTTCTAACGGGTGTGAAGGGCTATCTCCTTGTGGTTTGGCTTGCATTTCTCTCATCATTACTTATGTTAAGAATCTTTTCACATACTTGTCGGTCATTCGTGGGTATATAATCTTTAGAGAAATATATGTTGCAGTTCTTGGTCCATTTTTTCATCAAGTTTATTGTGGTGCTGGTGGTGGTGGTGTCGAATTGCAGGAATCCTTACACATTCTAGACATTAACCTCTTCTCAGCTACGTGGTTTGCAAACATTTTCTCCCCTTCCATAGGTGCCTTTTCACTCTGTTCACTGTTTCCTTTTCTGTCCAGAAGTGTTTAAGCTTAACGTAATCCCATTTGTCTATTTTTTATTTTATTTTCTGTAATTTGGGAATCATTTTTAAGAAATCATTGCCACATCCAATATCATGAACTTTGGCCTCCAGGTTTTCTTCTAGGAATTTCAAAGTTTCAAGACTTGCATTTACGTATTTAATTCGTTTGGGGTGAATTTTTGCCTTGCATTGGGCCGGGATGCAGCTTCATGTGGGTACCCAGCCCTACGTGCGCGCTTGGTGAGAAACCACGTTTCCCACTGTGCAGCCTGGCACCCTTGTTGAGGACCATGCACGACGGACGTGTTTCTGGGCTCCCCACTGTCCATCGTCCCATACGTCTGTCTTCATGCCAGTAGTACACTCTTCTGGTTACTGCAGCTTTGTGTTATGTTTGAAAATCAGCTAATGTGAGGCCTCCAGGATTTCTGTTGTTGGCTTGTTTTTTGTTTGTTTGTTTCTAAATATTGCTTTGGATACTACAGATCCTTTGAGATTTCATACGAATTTTCAAAAAAAAAAAAGCCATTGGGATCTTGATAGGAATTCCATTGAATGTGTAGATCATTTTTAATAGTATGGACATTTTAACAATATTAAGTTATCAACTCTGTAAATACAAGATGTCTTTCATTTGTGTTTAATTTCTTCCAGCAATATTTTATAGTTTTTAGCGTATAAGACTCTCACCTCTTGGGTTGTTTTTAATATATATTTTATTCTTTTTGGTGCTATTGTAAATGGAATTTTTTCCTAATTTTCTTTTCTGTTTGTTCATTGTTAGTGTTGATAAACACAACTAAATTTTGAGTGTTGGTTTAACATTTTTCCAACTCACTGAATTTGTTTATTAGTTCTAGCAGCTTTTTGGTGGAATCTCTAAGGTATTCTACATATAAGATCATGCCATCTGCACACAGATAAATTTCCTTCTTTCTTTCTACTATGGACCCCTTTTACTTGTTTTCCTTGCCTAACTGCTCTGTCTGGGACTTTCAGGACTATGTTGAATAGAAGTGGTAAAAGTGATTCTGATCTTAGAGGAAAAGATCGCACCTTTTCCCCACTGAGCACGATGTTGGCTGTGATCTTGTTGTATGTGGCCTTTTTATGCTGAGGGACATTCCTTCTCACCTAATTTGCTATAAGTCCCTGTCTTCTCGTTGGTGTATTTAGACCATTCACATTTAAATGGTTGTCTCTGTTTTTCATTCAATGCACTTCTGTTTTTATTTTATCTCCCGTCCATGTCTTGTTTTACTAACTCTCTGAATTCAGATTTGGGGTAGTAGTTTGCCCTGTGACCTCAGTTCTCTGAGGAATCCAAGAAAAGGCCTTGATATTCAGTTTGGTCAGCTTTTACTTACTATGAGGATAGAAGTGATAACTTCCAAGTTCTCTATGTCAGAGCTGAAATGGAAAGTTCTAGGTTGTCCCACTTTTTATTCAGAAATTAGATCTCACCTTACCATATACTGTAGCCCATTCTAAAGTCACTAGGTAGTGCTGGGACAAAGGAAATGTGCCACAATGTCACACGACTTCACTTTCTGATAAAACCTGAAAGACTGCACCTTCCCTTCCCACAGTTAAAATGCAATTTTATCTTTATTAATTTAATCTGTCTTTGGGAGAATAAAACCATCATCTACAAAACTGAAAACTAGAGGTAAATGGCCACATCGTAATGTAGAATTACGGAGAATGACGTAACTGTGGCATGATGGGAAATTCTAGGAGGGTCAGGAACGAATGACCAGAGCTCTTTGCTGCTGTACGACACACGGTGGAGAGAAAGCATCTCGATCACGTGGAAAACCAGCTACTCGAAAAGTCCAGTGAATAGCAATGGCAGCCTGGCCAGTGTCAAGGATTCCAACGTGACTTACTATTTGGTGGGTGACAGTCGGATGGGCAGCAGCTGATTCGCCGATTGTATCAGTGACGTCTGGCCGCAGGACCCCACCCCGGGAGGTTCAGGCGCAGAAATCAGCCTGGGGTGGGGGGAGGAGAAGTCGCGCGAAGGAAAGCATTTACTTAGGATGAGGTAGGCCAAATCGTAGAAGGATTCAGAGACCAGGGAAACGTCTGCATCAGAGCAACAAAGCAGAAGCAGAATACCAGAGTTGGGCAAACGGGCACGGCTCACTTAAGGTAAGTTCTATGCTGTTGGGCTAGATACAACGCCTTCCAAGTCCGGTAAAAACCCTTGGAAAGGAGGTGAGACTCACCCATAAATATCAGTCACGTGGCCCCAGGCACGAAACAACAACACCGGAGAGGCAGGCGTTCTGGCCGGCAATGACTATGAACACGGTTACGGTGTTTGTACGGAATCGTGTTCGTTCTGTATAAAGAGAGAGAGATGCAGAGAAGGAGAGAGATGCATGACTTTTCCTAACATAAATTGGTCATTTCATGTGTCTTTTGGCTGTTCATGCTCATGTTTCACATTATTATTCAATAAGCTACCTTAGTGGAAAGAACAGGTATTTGTTTTTCTGAAGTCACAGAGGCTCAGAAATCCGTAGCTTCATATAAAAAAATTTTTTTCTGAGAAATAGTGTCTTGTGAACAAACTCTAAAATCATAAAACTTAATATTTAACAAGATAAACATTTTAACAATTTAAGATGTTCTTTGACCCAACTGTACAATAAAGGTAAAATGTTGAAATGTGTGAAACAGCTTAAGTTAGAAAATGTTACCATAACAAAGACTGCATTTTCATTCAGTTAAGGATTGCCTAACTAGAAGTAATACCTAATCAACATCAGTAAGTCCAAGTTCAAAAGCAGAATTTAATATTCAACAAAAGTGAGGGCAGGTGCCATCTTAAATCAATGATAAATAAATGATAATTCAAAAAGGATTTTTGAATCAATTCACCAACTAAAAAAGTATAAAATTATATGTTTTGTGTTGATTTCAATATAATATTTATCTGATTAAAGATTAAGTTATACACAAAACATGACATTTTGAAGAAAATCGATGACCATTTATATACTCTTGTGTCTGTAGAAATGTTCTTGCTGCTTTTCATTCTGTTAGATAAAGTCGAGTGTGTCCACAGGCAGATGCCGGGGCATGTGAGTTGGCGGCTGACCCCAGCGTGGAGGTTACCGCCGCCATATTTAACACCGGCGTTGGGGGTGTCTCATTAATCCTGGCCCCTAAAACTACTAACCTTTCTTTGGTTGCTCACATAGTTCCAGTGCACAACATTTTTGGAATCTTCTCACAAAAGCAAATGTCCCTTTGCAATGCTGAGGAAATACTAATACAACATGACCAACCCGGCAATCTGAGCGCATTCTGATTTCTACTGGAGGGTGGAGCAGCGCTATGCAGCCACGACCCTCAGAGGCACAAATCTTAGAGAAAAAGACTCATAGGTGGGTAACACACATAATTTAACGACCTGGATAGCTGTGTAAAAGCCAACATGAGCATGGCTGAAAAGTAAATAAAAAATTTTTTTAAATATTTGCAACTAACATCACAGAAAGGGTCACGATTCTTACTACTTATAGAAGGCATTCCCACGCTGATGCACAAATAAACGAGCCTAAAGAAGAGACGCAGATGCAGAGTAAACCCACGGGTACTGTGAAAAGCGCAATCCACCAGGAATAAAAGACACGGACATTAATAACGAGACAATCTTACCAAGTCATTTCATCCGCGAAAGCACAGCATTCGCGAGCGTTAGTGAGAATGAGCACGTGAGCACACGCTGATGGTACAAATGGACACGGCTGTCTGAAGCCCCGGCCGTGCGCATCGCATGGCGTGCAGCGACGCCACAGCGGGGCCAGGCCTAAGGGCTTTTCCGGAAGGAAAGGTTACACGAAGGCAGACGCGCGTGCGGACCCGATGCAAGGGCTCCCACGCCAGCGCCCCTCCTGATGGCACCAGCAGCCGCCCCCTTCACAGCGGGGTGCAGGCCGTCCTCACGGACCCCTCAGGATCACCCCACGGGCATGGGAAGGACCTGAAGACTGACAGTCACCATGACCCAGGCTCACGTCCTCACTGCAAGTGACAGAGGGACGCAGGAAGGTCGCCCAGGGCTCCACACCCATCGCGTGCCTGGACACAGCACCACAGGCCTTCTCCAAGAAGGTCCCCTCCCTGCTCGTATTTAAACAGCCAAAGGGCGCGGATGAGGAGGGGGCAGGAGGAGGACACAGCGCCCAGGGCCCCCGCACGCTGGCACACATTTCCCAGGGCGGCCATGCAGTCCTGCAGGACGTGCCCACGCAGAAGGACCACGAGAGTCTGTTCAATAACCAGAAACGCTGTGCCGAACGCACTCGCGACGACGAACAGAAACGTTATGCGCCGTGCGTCCGTGCAAAGGGGTGCTTGAAATCCCCTACAGGACACGTTACACGATTTTATAGTTTCTGAGCATCCTGCGCTGTGTATTTCCCAGAGAAGACATGGTTCTTACATAATATAGGAATCATTAAAGTTTAAAAGTGGATAAAACGCTGAACTGGAGACGGAAGTGTCCCCGAGCGTCTCAGGGCGCCCGGAGCCCACGCGAGCGTTTTGTGAGCTCGGCCGCTTCGGGAGAGAGAGCTTCCCCGTCACTAGGGAATTGCAAATGCACATGCCCCAAAATGTGGTTGGCAGCCACGAAGAAAAACGGCGCCCCAGCTTTTAACTGTTCTTTCCGCGATGCTTCTAAATTTAAATATCGCCCCGGTTATCTTTTATTTAGAAAACTCGAGTTTGCAATGTATATATTGTTTTAGATGTGGATACTTCCACTAAATCGCTGAGCAGAAATTCAGGGCCCGTTTGTGTCACAGGACCCTGCCATGCAGCAGGGAGCACAGGACCTGTGGAACTTCAAACCCCCGGGCCCTACTCCACGGCTCTCTACACATTTCTTTTCTTTGCTACCAAGGACTTTCAATGACCACACCATGGCGACAAAGAACAGGTCACTGAGGCCCTGTGTGTGTGTGCACGCGCGCACGTGTGTGTGTGTGTGCACACGTGTGTGTGTGTGGTGTGCGTGTGTATGAGCACGTGCATATGCATGTGTGTTCGTTTCCAGGGATGGGTGTCTGTGTGTGTGGGTGGCGTGTGTATGGTGTGTACAGAGGTATGTGTATGTATGTATGTGCGTGAGTGTGTGTGTTCCCAGGGACGGGAGTCTGTGTCTGTGTGTGTGTGTGCGGTGTGTGTGCATCTATGGTGCATGTGTGTGTGTGTGTGTGTCTATGGTGTGTGTGTGTGTCTATGGTGTGTTTGTGTGTGTGTGTGTGTGTCTATGGTGTGTTTGTGTGTGTGTGTGTGTGTCTATGGTGTGTTTGTGTGTGTGTGTGTGTGTCTATGGTGTGTTTGTGTGTGTGTGTGT
>PVJL010017465.1:0-11664 GCA_004026885.1 Lyroderma lyra
CCCCCCTCCTCCGCTCTCCTCCCCCCTCTGTTCCTTTCCTTCAGTGTTCAGGAACTAAATTCCCACCCTGTGCTCCACCCTCGCTAGGCCCTGGGATGCGGGGACCAGCGAGGAAGGAGAGAGAGGGAAGTAGGTGAGCAGGATAAAGTCCACAGCATTCCGTGTGAGTTGAAGAAAGCTTTTTGGAAGAGTGACATCGAAACTGAATCTTTAATACATTTTTTCTCCTTTATTATATTATTATATAATATTTTTATATTAACTTCAGGCAAACAGCATGGTGGTTGGACATTGGTACAATTTAAGAAGCGACCCCCCCACCCCGACTGGTCTAGTAGGCGCCTAGCCCTGCGCAGTTATTACCACGTGTTCCCTAAGCTTTACGTCCCCACAACCAGCCTGCATTTCTTAATCCTGTCCCCATTGTCACCCCCTCCACCCAACGATCTGACAACTATTAAAATGTTTCCTGTCCCTATTTGTTTGTTTGGTTTGTTTGTTGTGTTCTTTAGACTCCACATATAAGCAAAATCACTTGGCATCTCTCTGACACACTCCCTGCAGCAGGACACCCTCCAGGTCCATCCGTGTCCCTGCAGGTGGCGAGACCCCATTCCATTCCCTGGCAGTGTCCCACTGCGTGCTGTATCCCCTCTTCTTTCTTCATTCTTCCATAGGGGGACACCCAGGCTGCCTCCACATCTCTCCTTGCTGTGGGAAACTCGAGCAACTGTCAAGTATTTCCCCAGAGCCCGAGGCTGGATGGCAGAGCCCGCTCGGACGCTCAGCGCGTAGCGGCCGGCCCCGGCCCCGGCAGCTTCAGAGCAGAGCCCGCAGACCCAGCGCGCAGGCCGGAGGCCCCGCAGCAGCCCAGTAGGGCACACCGGGCCGTCGGGGAATGGCGGGGTTGGGGCGGGGGGGGGGGCAGTGAGGGGATCATCTTCCCATGGCCCCCCATTCTCTTCTTCCCCCAATTCCTCCTGGGGACAGCTTCAAATGACTGATGGCGAGCAGCCGTCTTGCCATTTACCCTACCTCTGATTCTGCTGTCCCTCTTCCATTTTGGGGACCGTGTGGGCTCTGTGGGCTTTAGGGGTGCTGGGGCAGGGGGAGGTGGGCAGGCGCTCCCGCTGCAGCTTGGTGGCTGCCTGGTCTCACGGTGGGGGCGAGGTTGGCAGGCAGGGGCAGCACACCCAGACCCCGCTCTGCTGTCCCCCACAGTCTCTCCAGCGGGGCGCCAGCGCCCCAGGCGGTGTGGCTGTGTGGTGCTGGGAAGCCTGGGGCTGCTGGCTGGAGCGAGCGTCGGCTCGTGGCTTCTAGGTCAGTGCTGGGACCCGCAGCGGTGGGGAGGACCAAGAAATAGCCTGGGGGCGGGGCCCGCGGGGCGGGGGCGGGGTTGGGAGGGCGGGGCCTGGCGGAGCGGGGCGGGGCCTGGCGTGGTCGGGAGGGGCGGGGCCTGGCGGGGTGGGCGGGGCCTGGCGGGGTGGGCGGGGCCTGCGGGGTGGGCGGGGCCTGGCGGGGTGGGTGAATCAAGGAGGTCCTGGCCCAGCTTTGCCTGGAAATCTTTCTCAGTGAGAAACGGAGATAGACACAGAGACAGAGGGAGACGGGGAGAGAGCACTGAGCTCCCCTGAGCGTGCCCGCTGGGGTCCTGCGTGGGGCAGGGTGGGTGGTGAGGAGCCCGCAGACGGCTGCGCCTGCCTCCCTCTGCCGCGGGGGTCTTGTTCTGCCCTCTGTCCCCCTCTATGCGACCCTTCCCTCCCGCAGCCTCTTCTCTGTGACCCTGTCCTTGTCCTTGTCCTCTGAAGCACTGTATCTGTGGCCCGCTGCCTCTCAGCCGGTTCCCGGGACCTTGCAGGACCAGGAGACGACATTGAGCTGCTCAGAGGCCGAAGGCAGGGAAGCTGCGCTCCCCTGGCTCCCCAGAACAGGTGGGCCGCACCCGCTTGGCTGTGCACTCCCCCCCCAGCCTGGGGTGGGGGGGGGTGCCCTTCTCAGTTCTGGACCCCCTCCTGGCTGGGGGTGAGAGAACTGAAATGAAGGGCCAGGGCTTTGCTGCCACCCACCTGGGTCCCCTCCCCAGCTGCAGGGGTGACACGGTCCAGCATCCCAGAGCTGGTCTCTGATTTGGGGCTGTCCCTGTCCCTGGGGACTGTCTTGCTCTCTAGCTGGGGCATGGCCAGGAGCCCGGGCGGTACACGGATGGCGACTTGCCGTGTGGGGCGGAGGGGAGGGGGGCAGAGAAGCCGGGTATGTGGGGACACAGTGTGTGACCAGCAGGTCTTTGTGCAGTGGCCACCTAGAGGGCCAGGAACATCGCTGTACACCGTCACCCCTGTCCTCCAGCGTTGTCCCCTCCTCTCCCAGTGAGAGTTGACCCTGCGGAGGCTGGCATCAGTTCAGGCGGTAGAACTCGCGTGGAGCCCGCCTGCTGCTAGCTTTGTGACTTTGGGCACGGAGCTTCCTTGAGGTTCCAGTGGCTTCTTTATGAAACGGAGATGAAAATATTTATCGCATGAAGCACGGACTTAATCCTGGACCCGTCACTTGCAGATTCTGTGACCTCAGCGTGGTCACTTAACCTCCCTGCCTCAGTTTGCCCTCTGAGAACGGGCAGGACGGCAATGCCCCGCAGGGCTGCCGTGGCAGCGAGTGGGAGACCACATTTAAGGGCATTAGGTTAAAAGGCAAGGCTGAAATGCTGCACAGAGAGGTTATTCTGTGCTCGGAACCGGCCTGGGAAGCGGGCAACGTGACACTGGGTGTCCCGCAGGGGCAGGTGCAGCTCCCCCGCCCACCTGCCCTCTCCGCCCGCAGCCGGTGGGCTGTGGCTCTCATGTCCGCGTTGCAGTATCTTTCAGAATCACCACAGAGGACTTCCTGCTGGAAGTGCGGCTGGGGCCCCGGCTGGACTGGCTGCTGGTTTGTCACGAGGGCTGGAGCGCTGCCCTGGGGATGCGGATCTGCCAGAGCCTCGGGCATCTCAGGTAGCGGGCTGAGGGGCCAGACCCGGAGCCTGGGGGGTGGCAGGCTGGCAGCAGGGGCAGGGGTGTGGGACCCCTCTGTCTGCCCGTCCGGTTCCAAGCGGCCAAGGAATGGCAAGAGGTCATTTTGGTCACGTCCTGGCCTCCGGGCACGATAGGGCCCCATTCAGTGTCTCTCCCTTGGGCATCGCTGCTTTGTAACCAACACACATCCCAGGAGAGGTCATGGTCACAGCCTCGCTCAGCCAGTACTGGGGTGCAGTGTCTCAGCGTGCACGTCCCCTTGTGAGCCACCAGCTCTCATGCTGCAGCCTAAAGCTGGTTTCCTCTCCTTCGATTCTCTCGCCAAGACTCACTCACCACAAGGGAGTGGACCTGTCCGACGTCAGGCTCAATGGCTCCCAGCAGTTTGCTCGGCACTCTCCTCGACTGGGAGGCCTCCTGGAGGAGGTGTGGCAGCCCAGGTAGGGCTTCCGCGGGGGCCGTGCGGGTCCCCTACTTCCTGGTGAGCACCCCAGCAAAAACCTTCCTGTCCTGGGGGTCTGGTGGCGAGGACATCAGCGGTGTAAGATAGAAGGACAAAGAAGAGCGTTTCCCAGTCGGACCCAGTCGGACCCAGGAGCCTGCCTACCCGAGTGTCAGGGACAGTTCCTTGCTCACCCCTCGTGACAACTGCAGCATAGGCTGTTGTTGTCACAGCATTTGACGGGGTGCTCTTATTCCCACTTTACCGGTGGGCAAACGGAGGCTCGAGGAGGTAAAGGTCCTTGTCCAAGGTCACAGAAATAATCCACGGCCAGGACCGAGTGCCTCTCACCCCTGCCACATTTTGCTCAGATAACTCGGATACCTCGGGAAGGAGAGGCTGGGCTCGTCCTGGCTGAGGACTGCCGGGACCTGGGGACGCTCCGGAGGGCAGGCTCTGGGGCGGGGCGGGCCCCTGCCCGAGTCCGGGGCTGGGCAGTGCCGGGGAGGGTCCTCGCGCGGCCCTGGCTCGCTCTGGCGGCCCAGCCGCTTCCCATCCCGGCTCCTTGTCCTTGTACCGCTTTCCCCGCCGGAACTGCTCCCTCCGCTCCTTCCTACCCTGCTCCTGGCCCTGGGGGTCCCTCACGGAATGTGGGTTCTGCCGGGCGCTTGCTTAGAGGCCTGCCTAGGCAGAGGGACATGGGGCGGGACTGACGCTGCCCTCGGAGCCGGGGCCGGGGCTGTGCGTTTGGGGAACTAGAAGACACTAAGGATCCCGGCACTGGGCTGCTGGGGGCGAGAGGGGCGGGAGGAAAGAGGGGAGGTTTGGTCCCCAAGGAACCGAGGTGTCCGCTCAGAAGAAGAGGGAGAGGGTGTGGACGCGCAGGGCCCGGCAATGAGCTTGGGATAGCGACCAGGGTGAGCCCCGGTGGGAGCACGGCCGAGTCCGGTCCCCTGGCCGCCCGCGCCCGCCCGCATCCACCCACCACATTCACGCCGGGACCCCTAGTGGGGGCAGCCGGGCTTTCTCACGTAAGAGGACTTGGTGTGTGACTTGGGGCGCGTTTCCGGGCGATGGGGCAGTGTGCACACTGTTGTCCTGGAGACCGGTTAGGAGCAGGGGCCGCGGGGCTCGGGCCGGGCCGGGAAGCAGGTGGCTGTGGCTGCACACGGCCCTCCCCACCCCCACCCCCGGGCTCCCGCTCCTCCCTCCACGCCCTTGGGTGGGTTCTCACCCTCGTGGCCCGGCCTGCTCAGCCTCCCGCTGCCGCCTCTGCTCTGCAGGGACAGCTGCCATTCGGGCCGAGTCGTTTCCCTCCGATGCTCTGGTGAGTCGCGTGTTCGTTCTGGGAGGGCAGTGGCGGGGGGAGGCGTCTCTCCCCACCACCCTACGTACAGAGCAGTGCCATCGAGAGGCCGGGCCGGGCCTGGGGCTCCCTGTCCACCTGCCCAGCTGCTGGCCAGGCCCCTTCTTGCAGACACGGTTCAGCCCAAACAGACCCCTGCCCACTTCTGTCGTGTGCCCCCCAGCCGCGGGCCTGGGCGGTGATCTGGGTCCCCTCCCCAGCACCGCCTGGTTCACCCTCAGCCATCACTCCTCCCTTCTGCCCGAGAGCCCCAAAGGTGGAAGTGTCACTGTTGTCAGCCGGTGAGCAGCTCCAGGAGGTTAAGGAGGGCAGGGAACTCGGGGTCACGTGGGAAGCTCTGTGCAGTCGCTTTCACCGGTCTTCCCATCCCCCCCGTCTCTTCACTGGTCCATCCACATGCTGACCCTTCCAATGGGACAGGCGTTTCGTTAGGTGTTGGGGCTCCATAGGTAACACAGCCCCTGTCTCTGCTCCCAGCGTGCTCACGGCCCGATGGGGCCGGCAGATGTGTGACCCACATTTCTCCTTCCCGGTCCCCGTGCTTAGGAGGCAGTGAGCGCTGTATCCGCCCTGGGCCAGCTCGCTGACGGTCAGGACGGCGCTGCCACCCTCCTGTCCTTTCCATCCAGCCCATCGGTGCTTCTCTGTTTGCAGAGTGTGGGGCAAGGCCGCTGGCTGCCCGGATCGTTGGGGGACAGGCCGTGGCCCCTGGGCGCTGGCCCTGGCAGGCCAGTGTGGCCCTGGGCTCCCGGCACACGTGTGGGGGCTCGGTGCTGGCACCGCGCTGGGTGGTGACGGCTGCACACTGCATGGACAGGCAAGTCCGGGGGGCTGCTGGGAGGAGGGGGCCTTCCCTCCTATGTGCTTGGCCGCTGGTGCATCCTGCACCCCACGTCCATGGCCAGCCGCCTGCCTCCCGGTGCCTGCTGCGAGCGGGCATGGTGGTGTGGGAGAAGTTCTCCCTGCTCAGTGCCAAGAACAGTTCTGCACGTCCAGTGGGAACGACACAAACACCGGTGTTTCCTTTCGGTTTTTAAGTTTCTGAACTGCTGTCATGCTGGTGGCACCTGTGCTTCTCAGTGAGCGTCACACCGGTGTTCACAGCACTTTCCGTGTAATTGTTTGTTTGTCTCCCCCTCGGACCGGAGGGAAACTCTGTGACAGCAGGAGCTCTCGGTCTTAGTTACTGACCCCCTTGTCGATTTTCCCACTGCTTTGTCCCCATGGCCTAGAACAGTCCTGGGACGTAGCAGGTGCTTAGTAAGTCCTGGCTGGATCAGGGGAGGACGGGCGATGAGGGGCTGAGCCCTGTGGCCCCCATCTCCTGGTGGTGAGCAGGGCAGATCGTGCAATTCTCATGTTCCAATGAGGAAACTGAGGCTGGGAGAGGTGAAGGGACCCCCCACCATCACACACAGCACGTAGAGAGACGGGACCGCTGGAGTTGTTCCGACTTGGCCTGGAGTTAGTTTTATTAAGCACCTACTGCACGCCCCATGCCTTGCCCGGTGGGGGTGGGGGGCGGATACTAAGAGGCATGAGTCCCGGGAGCTGACAGCCCGGTGACGGGCGCCCTGACTTACGTCACCTCCTGTGCCCCTTCCACCTCCCCGGGCTCAGCACAGCTCCCTTGTGCAGTTTCAGGCTGTCCCGCCTGTCCGGCTGGCGCGTCCACGTGGGGCTGGTCAGCCACAGCACGGTCAGGCCACACCAGGGGGCTGCGGTGGACAGGATCATCCCCCACCCTCTCTACAGCGCCCAGAACCACGACTACGATGTCGCCCTCCTGCGGCTACGGACACCGCTCACCTTCTCAGGTGAGGCGCTGGCCCGGGTGAGCAGGTGGGGCTGCGGCGGGAGGAGCAGGCCCTGGGGGACCGCGGAGAGCCGACCTCTAGGGCTTCCTCCTGGGGCGGGGACCCTGACAGCACTCGGCTCGTCTGGTGACCATAGCGAACTTCGGCATCACCTGGACTGGAAGTTGCACCAACTCTTGTACATGCTCTTTTGGGGACAGGGTTTCAGCCCTCGTCACAGCTGAGCGGTCCCGTGCTGAGCTTTCCCTCTCCACCTACCAAGTGTCTGTTCACTGCTGTCCCCAAGGCTGGCCCCACGTCCCAGCCACCTCGTGCCTTGTTGCCATTAACGAGGTTTCTTTTATTTTTCCAAATACTCTTTCACTCAGTGCTCACATGAACCCCGACAGGTAGGTGAGGCAGGGAGATACAGGTAAGGACATTGAAGTTAGTGAGGGAAGTGACACAGACCCCAAGCCTGTGGTCCTGACTCCTCCATCGCCTCTGTCCTAGGAGGGCAACTGCTCAGCATGCATGCGCACACGCACACTCACACTCGTGTTCACACCACACATGTGCACACACACGCACACTCCCCTGCAAACACGGGTACTCACACGCCTGCGCAGTGCTCACACAAGTACACACGCACTCACACTTATGTTCACACCACACACGTGCACACACACACACTCAGCACTCCTCCCTCCTACGGTTGTTGTCCCATGCCATTCACAAACTTGGTCACATACGGGGACTCTCTGGATTGTTGCCCAGCAGTTAATATTTCTAAATTGACTTAAATATATTTAAAAGGCTAAGTTTCAGTTACTAGGACCTGGAGAACCCGTATTACTTACGGCAGGTCGATAACCACAAAAGTACACACAGAGAAAACAAAACAGAGTTCTGGTTGTAGCTCGGTGCTGTCCCTGCAGGCCCTGGACCGGGGGCCTGTGTACACAGAGGGGGGTTGACAGGCATTCTGAGGGGTCCAGAGGGTCACCAGGTGTGGGTCTCTTCTTTGACGTGGTTAGAGGGGCTGAAAGAGTCAGGAAAAGGAACTCTCTCTCCCCACGTGAATCAGTGTTTATTGAACAGCATGTCTGTGCACTACCTAAGAACGCGTGTGGGCTCCCCCCACCCCAGGATGTACCACACACACACAATGCCCCAGGAGGGACCAAACACCCCGGGGAAAATCCCCACTGGGTCCTTGTTAGTTGGGCCCAGAAGCCTAGAGGAATCTCCTCTCTTCCTCAGTGTCGGGGTGGGGTGGGGGGATGGGTGGGGTGTGTGCAGCACATGCATTGCCCAGCCTAGAGGCTGCCATGCACGCTGCAGTTGGCACACTGTCCCCGGTGTGAGTGCTGACCCCTCAAGGTGATGCCGTGCATGACCTGCACAACCCGACGGGAGGACGAGCTGACCAGTACTGTCTGAGAAAGCAGAGAAGAGGTCCTGCCAGCCCTGGCGGGTGCCCAGGCTCGGGGGAGGGCAGCCGAGCCTGAGTGGGCCCAGGACCGCGTCTCTCCACAGACACTGTGGGCGCTGTGTGCCTGCCGGCCGAAGAGCAGGACTTCCCGAGGGGTTCGCAGTGCTGGGTGTCTGGCTGGGGCCACACTGACCCCAGCCACAGTGAGTCACCTCCCAGGGCTCTGGGTGCAAAGGGGATGTGGGGTGTGGGGTGTGGGGAGGTAGCCTTCCACACCGTTCCTGGCCACAGATTGGTGCCAGCCCCTTTCCCTCTGGCATCACCCTTGGCCAGGCCTGGGGGCCCCAATCTCCCTTGTCTGGGTCCTTCGGAGAGAACAGCCCCTGAGTTTCCCCTAAGCCCGGGCCCTTTGCTTTCGCTGGCCTTGTCCCAGGAATGTCAGGCCCGCGTTATTGCAGGTGTCTGCGTGAGTTCTACCCTTCAGTCCCAGCCCCCGAGCCTGACAGACCCTTGTCCCCTTGCCCGGGGTCCACAGCTCCCACCCTAGGCCCCCCTCTTTAGGTCTCTGTGTCTCCCGGGCTTCTAACAACCCCCGCCCCCTTCTGCTGCTCCGCCTTCCTGGGCCTGCGTTCCTCCATGCCCGCGTCCGCCTCCCGCAGCCCACGGCTCGGACACGCTGCAGGACACGGTGGTGCCGCTGCTCAGCGCCCAGCTCTGCAACAGCTCCTGCGTGTACGGCGGGGCCCTCACCCCGCGCATGCTGTGCGCCGGCTACCTGGACGGCAGGGCTGACGCCTGCCAGGTGTGGCGGCGTGGGCAGTGCTGGCGGGCGGGGGCAGGCGTCCTGCTGTGGCTTGGCCCCTGGTCTGAGCATCCTCGCTGGGAGGGGCGAGGCTGGCGGGGATCCACGCTGGAGGCAGGAGGGGCCCTGGAATGCGGGGTCTGCTCCGCGGGAGGGCGGTGCCCCTCCACCTGGGAGGCCTAACTGCCCGCACCCCTCAGGGGGATAGCGGGGGCCCCCTGGTGTGCCCAGACAGGGGCACTTGGCGCCTTGTGGGCGTGGTCAGCTGGGGCCGAGGCTGCGCAGAGCCCAATCACCCCGGTGTCTATGCCAAGGTGGCCGAGTTCCTGGACTGGATCCACGACACGGCGTGGGTGAGTGTGGGGGCCGCGGTGGGGCAGGGGGGCGGTTGTAAAGGACCCGGATACGGTGACCCTTGCCCCGAGCCTGGGCCCTGCTGGGGGCTGGGGAGGGCTAGGGCATGCTCCGCAGCGCGGGAGGAAGCGGAAGTGATGCCCGGAACGCCGACCCCATCGGCCTGCTGCCGTGATTCGGCATGGCCTGGGAAGAGCAGACTGAGCGTGTGTGTAGCCCGGGTCTGCCCTGTCCTGTGTGACCGTTGGCTCGTCCCTGACTTGGCAGAGCCCAGCTGTGGCAGCAAGCTGGCGGCCACCTTCTCTGCTCTTGCGCTGATCACCTGAGGCGGGACCCGCGCAGGGCCCACCCCGCGTTGGGCTCGGAGTGACGCTGTGTCTTGATGGATTTCCGTGTGACCCTCACTGCCCGCTGCTTTCTCAGGCCGTGCCCAGGCCCGCAGCTCGCTTCCATCTGCCCGGCGGGGGTGGGGGGTGGGGCCCAGAGGGAGGGCCCGGCGGGGGGGAGGGGCCTGGCGGGACGGCCGGGCGGGACCTGTAGGGAAAGCCCGGTGGTGATAAGCAAGAGCACCTTCCCGCAAGGGTGGGCGTGGGGCCAGTGGCTGACAGGGGACACAGGCGTCCATCTTCTCTGTTCACACCTGACAGAAACCCCCAGGGGAGCGGATACTCTTAGTTCCTTTGATAGAAGCAGAAAGGACGGTTCCGAACGGTTAAGTGATTCCTAAAGTGACCGTGACGCGGCCAGCACGTGGTGGCGCCATGCCGGCTCAGGAATCCCTGTCCTGCTCCTGGCATTTCCTCCTCGTGTGTCTCTGGCAGGTCCCCTAGATGGAGGACAAGCAGCAATCCCCGCCGCCAAAGGCACAGATCTCCCGTCACTGCACGCGAGCCAGTCCCGACCCACAGGCCCGGCTCCGGATCCTGACTCCCAGTCCCTCGACCCCAGCAGAGAGCCCCAGGGACCAGAGGGGCTGGGCGGCTTGGGACCAAGGGGGAGAAGAGGCTGCTGGGAGCCTGCCCTCCGCTCTCTCCCCTCCCCAGCCCCTGGGCCCCTCTTTTGGGAGGGCGCTCGGGGAGCTGCCTTCTCCCGGTGCCCTCGGCGGTGCTGGGGGCGGGGGCCTCCCCAGAGGAGGATCCGGAGGTTCCCGGGAAGATGGGATGGAGGCGGGCCCCGCCCTGACTAAGCCCAGGGAGTCCGATCCTCTCCACGCTCCTGTGGGCGGTCTCACCTGCTTCCTGTTGTGACCTGGCCTGGTGGGGGCAGGGACGGGCATGGCAGCCACGGCAAGAGCACTCTGGGGGGTGTTTGGAAGCGGGTGGCGTTTTAAAGGACAGTTCTGTGAACCGGTCCTCGGCGTCCTGTTACTAATTAAAGTGAAGTGGTGGTTGTCTTGGTCGCGTTCTTCCTGATGCTGCAAGTCGGGGGACACTCCTGACAGAGCTCCCTTCGGGGGGTCTGTCCTCCGCGGGGAGATTACTCTCTGAGGTTCCACTCAGTTAGTGCTGTCCCAGTGAAGGCTGTCCCTTGACCCTCTCCTCTCTAGCAATTAAAATGCAACTGGCGTCTTGTTTCTCGAAACTGCAGTGACATCGTTGTGGTGCTTACCCAAGGAAGTGCAATTAGCATTTAGCAATAACAACTTTGGGATGAGCTCATCAGCTTCCTTCTTAGAGGGTCTGCTGGCTTGGCATGAAGTGCACGAAAACAGGGGCCTCCTTCACTGTCTTCCCTGTCGCTTTACTGTCCCCTGGGGAAGAGGCTGCTGGGAGCCGCGGGGAGACGCCCTCACCTGTTGGGAGAGGCCAGACCTCCACCCCGAGGTCAGCATTTGCCACCCCGCTCTGGGAAGTGCCCCCCTCAGAAGGCAGTTTCTGGGCAGCTGATCCCCGGGGCAGGGCGAAGCAAGCAGCACGTCCACCCTCTGGGGTCTGCTCTGTGTTGCGATGTCACCCACAGCCTTTGCTTATCTAAAGGGAGGTTTTGATTTTATCACAGTCCTCGGGCCTGTCAATAACCAGAGTCAGTTGAATACTGCTTGGCCGTTTATCAGCCCTGCTCACATGTGGCATCTCATCTAACTGTCACAACATCCGGGTGGTGAGGGTACTGTTATTGTGACCGCTGCACAAGTAAGGAAGTTAGTTCACACGTCCCAAGATGAGCCAGGAAGTGTCAGAGCCGGGCGGGGCACGGCAGGTGGCGGCTTTGCACAGGGGAATGAGGTGGTGCGATCCTGCTCCGCCATGTGGGACTGGCAGGTGCTGTGTCACTCGGCCGGGGCACCTGCCTACAGGTGAGGCTCCCGAAACCTGGGAAGCTCAGCGGCTCCTGCCAGAGGCCCCTGGGTAACGTTCTCACGGACCGAACCGTTAGGGTGCTGATCGCCCCCCGGGTAAAGAGCACCCTGGTGAGAGAATTGGCTCACACGAGTCCCCGTTCGCCTACAGGCGCTCCTGCC
>PVJL010017466.1:0-18129 GCA_004026885.1 Lyroderma lyra
CACTAGAAAAGAAGGAATAGTCTCTTTTTGCTGGATGAAGTGTCCTGTAAATGTCAATTATGTCCAATTGCTGTAATGTGTCGTTTAGAGCTGTTGTTTCCTTATATATTTTCTGTTTGGATGATCTGTCCATGGCTGTTAGCAGGGTGTTTAAGTCTCGCACAATGATGGTGTGTTCATCAGCTTCTCCTTTCAAATCTCTTAGTAGTTTCTTTGTATATCTTGGTGCAAGCATATATATTAATTAGTGTCAAGTCTTCTTGTTGTTGTATTGTGCCTTTTATCATTATGTAATGTCCAACCTTGTCTTTTACTATCTTTTTTAACCTGAAGTTTATTTCATTAGATATCAGTATGGCAACTCCTGCTTTTCTCTGGTTACCATTTGCTTGAAGTATTGTTTCCCATCCTTTCACTCTGAGCCTGTGTTTGTTCTTATGGCTGAGGTGTGTTTCTTGGAAACAGCATATGAATGGATTCTGTTTTTTAATCCAGTCTGCTACTCTGTGTCTTTTTATTGGTGAGTTCAGACCATTAACATTTAGAGTGATGATTGATATATGATGATTTCCTGTGGCCATTACTTATTTCTTTGTTTGTTTTTGTTTTATTTTTGTTTCTTTCTTGTTGTCCCAACTTTGTTCCATTTTCCTGATGTTTTGTTTCAGGTTGAAGAGCCTCCTTCAGTATTTCTTGGAGTGCTGGCCTTGTGCTGGTAGATTCCCTCAGCTTCTGTGTGTCTGAGAAGGTCTTTATTCCACCTTCATATCTGAAAGATAATTTTGCTGGATAATTTATTCTTGGCTAGAAGTTCCCTTCTTTTAAATTTTTGAATATTGGATTCCACTCCCTCCTGGCTTGCAGAATTTCTGCTGAGAAATCTGATGCCAGTCTGATGGGTTTTCCTCTAAAGGTTATAGTTCTTTTTTCCCTGGCTGCCTTGAGAATTGTCTGCTTGTCTTTAGTTTTGGACATCTTTAGTACTATGTGTCTTGGAGAAAATCTGTTAGGGTCCAGGTATCTGGGGGACCAGTTTTCTTCTTGAACTTGGGGTTCCAGATCTTTCCATAGGTTTGGAAAGTTCTCATCTACTATTTGTTTGAGTATGTTCTCTGTAGAATGCTCTACCCCTTCTTTTATTCCTATTATCCTGATGTTGTTTTGTCTCATGGAGTCAGATAGTTCTTGTAGAGTTCTTTGGATCCTTTTGGTTCTATATTCCCTCTTTTCCTCTTTCTTAGCTGTTTCCATGTTCTGATGTTCAATATCACTAATTCTTTCCTCCATCTGGTTGGCCCTGTTTCCTATGGCAGTTATTTCATTTCTCACTTCTTTTGTTGTATTATTTATCTCTCGCATTTCCATCTTAATCTTCCTTATGTTTTGAATTTCTTTGTTAAATTGTTCCTTTTGTTCATGAAGTTCCTTTTTAATGTCATTCATGTCCTTTTTTATGTTGTTTATGTCAGCCATGGTGCTCTGCCAGTATATTTTCATTTCTCTCACAGCCTTTAGAATAGCTACTTTAAATTCTCTGTCACTTAATTTGGAAACTTCTAGGTCTAAGAACCTGTCTTGATAAATGTCCTGTTCTTTCTGAGGAGTTTTACTTTTTAAGGAATTCATCCTTTCTGCTGGGTTCTTCCTCTTTGACATGAGGGTGTTATGTTCAGTAGTGCCCAGGAGCCCAGATTGATACTTTAGTGGTGTTTTGCTGTAGGGCAGACACGAGGTGGTACTGGGGGGGGCAAGTTTTGGGAGAGAGAGGGGTTGTTTATTTCTTATTTCTGGTCTCCTGCTACGTTTGGAGGCAGTGCACATCTATCATGATCCCTTCACTTCCTGTAGTTAGTTAGTTGGTTGGGAAGGTTGTAGGAAATGGGAGAGGCCAACAAAAGGCACACCAGGGCAGCTCCACCTTCTGTTCTATGCTGGGGAAGCTGGGTGATGTGGTCCAAGGCTGGTCCTGCTGGCTGGGGCAAATGCTATCAAATCCGTCTTTCTTCCCCAGCCTGTTTCCGTGGCCAAGTGTTGGGGCAGAGTCTGCAGGCTCGCACTGCTTTTAGGACCCAGGGGCGCGTGAGTAGGTGTGCACACAAGTCCAAAGCTGTTGGTCTGACCCCATGGTAGGAAGGCAGCCACCCGCCTCCATAGCAGGCCTGGAATGGGAGCCGCAGCCCTGCCGCAGGAGCCGTGCACGCTGCGCCAGCAACCTGCCCGCCTCCTCAGTGGGCCTGGAACAGGAGCCGCAGCCCTGTCTGTGTAGGGATTGTGTGCTGCTGCGTGGCAGCCGGCTCACCCCTGCAGCGGGCTGGGACCTGGAATTGCAGCCCTGTGCAGGAGCTGCTCACGCCGCACCAGCAGCCAGTCCACCTCCACAGCGGGCTGGAACAGGAGCCGCAGCCCTGTCTGTGTAGGGATTGTGTGCTGCTGCGTGGCAGCCGGCTCACCCCTGCAGCGGGCTGGGACCTGGAACCGCAGCCCTGTGCAGGAGCCGTGCGCGCCTGCGCTGTGGGTCCCAAGGGAACCTAGAGCCAAGATGTCGTCTCTGCAGTTCGGAGTCCTCGCTCAGCCCTGCTACCAGTCAAGAGTTCCAGAGGCTGGCTCCCAAGGTCTGTCCCCTACTCGCCGCTGCAAATTCCAGCTCCCCAACACAGCTCCCCAACGGACTCCCACTGTTCTGCCGCTTTGCTAGGGCTTTTCCTCTTGTCACCCCTTGGCTTCTCCCCTCCCATGCACTGCAGTCAGCTGCGATCGGGTCCTGTTGCGATCCGTCTTTGCTCCCTCCCCTCACTCCCACTTGCCCCTTTCTCTCCAAACCTTAGGCGTTTACTTGCAATGCGTGGATGGCTCAGCTGCCATTTTTTGTCACCTAGGGTCCTCTTTCTTGGCTCCTGGGTGGCCGTTCAATTGTGTTTTCTGGGAGAGGCTTTAGGGACCTTCTCTCCAGTCGCCATCTTGTCCTCCTCCTCGAAACTTTCTCATTACCTATAATCTTTCCAATGTTGGTTTTTAAATTTTCTTTCCTTTTTAAAATTTAATAATTGTGTAATGGTACCTCAAAATTATTTTAATTTGCATTTGGTTTCAAGTGAAATGTGCATTTCTTCAAAAATCATCAATTTATTCATCTTTTGTTTTATTTTAACATAATAATTGCTAAATTAGTTCCCTTTTTATTAGATAGGAGTTCCTATTTTCTTATTTTTCCTGGAATACTATTTTGAGTTTTAAATAGACAGTAATCAGACGCAGTAGAAGAATGAAGTTTCACAATTCAAATAAATAGTCTTATTGGAATAGAACACAGAATGAATTTAAAGATCATCAAAGTCATCTTTATATACAGTTGGCTTAAATGATTAAGGAACCCATGAGATCAAATAGCATATTTGATTATTCATAAATATATTAACACTCATTTTACAACAATATAGCTAGAAGAAAAACAGCATAATAAGATAATGAGTCTTTTAGGAAGAAAAGCTAAATTAAGCACATTTTTATTTTAAAAAATCTCAAAGCAAAAATGATCTTTATCAAATCAAAAATGAATAGGCTTTTTCTTCAGGAGCCTATAGACATGGTGAATTAAAAACTGTCTTGGTCTGATTGTAAGTTAAGCACGCTTCCTTTCTCATTAACAACAATTTCACTGCCACAGCACTCACATAATCACCAAGCAACTTTAAATTGTTGGTTCAGCAGAGACAGCCCAGCTTTAGAGCATGAATACATCTGCCCTGACTAGTTTCACATGAGTCAGTGCCTTTTTTTCCTGCAGCTCTCAAGTGTTTCCTAGGCTTTCTTCCCATGGGAGTTCTGGACCCCTAGACCTTCTCTTTCATTAATTCTCCTCCAGTGGGTTCTGACTTGTATTCTAAGGGAAAAGACTGAATGAATGGGAAATCTTTTGGGGAAGCAAAGTAACACATGAAAATAAGCAACAACAATAACAAAGTGCTCAGATAATAACACAAGTCATCTGTTGAAATTAAAAACATTTTTTTTTAGAAACAAAGTAGTATTTGAACAGATTATTTCTCTCAGTTTCTCTCTCTGCCAACTTTCAGATATCCTTATCCAATCTCCTACTTCCCAAGATACACACACACACATGTCACAATTGAGATGGGGCTGAAATAGGTAAAATATTCAAAAAGAAGTTCTTAGGTTGAAACACATGAATTACTAATATTTGATTATGATTTAACCCAATATAAGTCCAACTATATATTTTCCTTCAGTAATAAACCTCATAAGAATATGAATGTTAATGGGGAACAGCAAAGCAAGGTGATAAAGTCAAACAGAAACCATTACCTGTCATCACTCAGGTTACGGTATGAAACACACAAAATGTCAAATAAATCAAGATATGTTGTAAAGCGACTTTTTCACTGTGTATGAGTAGGAGCAATATTTTTCTTTCAGGTTACTAGAGCAGTGGGGCTTCAGAGTAATGAATAGGTTCTTTTCTTTTATTTACTCATTCATTATTTTAGAAGCACTTACTAAGTGATGACTGCTGGGCCCAGATTCTGCTGGAATCTGTGAGGAATACAGGAAGTTAAGATTTTTATGTGACCATGACATGTAGTTGTAGAGCAACAAGACAAAAATCATGGAATAATTTGAGAATGATTCCAAGGCAAGCAGTGATAGTGAAGAGCAGGGTGAGTGCCTAGGTGCAGTTGGAAGTCAAAATAAGAGAAAGGTCACCATAAATATGATCAGACATGGGAAGATTTCTTGAAGAAGAGTGTTAAGCAAGGAAGCTGTGTTAAACACATGTGAGGAATTGGATTAGAAAGGATAGCATATTTAGGATTGTCAAAAAGGGCTAGTATACCCTTTATTTAGTACAGTGATATTTCCATTGTACAGTAGCCTAGATACTTTCACTGATTCCATGATGCTTCCCTACATGGCTGACTTATGACTTTAGAAGAATTTAGATATCCTGAGAATCTACCTCATTGAATTCTTCTTGATTACCTAATTGATCTGTTTAGTATTATCAATAACTTTTTTTTGTGGGTAAAGTAAATGACACTAAAAAGTTAATTGTATTTTCCAGGACTTGTGCTAGATTTTTCAGCATGAATAGAAAAAAACAAACTGAAATTTAGCCAAGAAACCACTAAAAGTTTCTTGATATACCCAATATTCATGATTCCCACCAAAAGGAGATTGTATTTTTCTAATTTCAGCTATTCAGGAGAGAAATTATATGGCCTCTAGGCATTTAACTTTTGAATAAGAGACCAATAAACACAGAACATAATAAAATACTGTAATAAATCTAGGAGATTTTTAGGGCCATGTTTTAAATTGAAGAGCATGAATACAAATAGGATTAAGCAAAGTTCTCCTCTGCTATACTTTAAAAAAATGAATAATAGGGCTTTCTTATAGTGTGTTGTGAATACAAAGTATAAATGTCAGAAAAAGAGAAAAACAAGTATGTCATTCAAATTCTAGCATCATCTTTTAAAGTATATGACTTGTCAGGGTAGGACAGACTAAAGTATTTGATGGGCATACTATTGTTTTCTGATGTACAAACACCTCCAAGTATTTATAGAAAGAGGAAAAAGATAATGATACTAAGAGGTTTTTAACTGTGAAAGACTCATTTACTAAGATGACTAGGAGCAGTCAAATAAGATGACAAAGTTTATTGCTTGTGTTAAGTTTTTCATATCATTTTAGCTCTAGGATGTTTTATTCTTAGCCCATATACAAAAATACATTTTCATTTATGGTGTTTAACAGGGTAGGAATGGAAATTATTTAATTCAGTATTTCTATATTACTTGTAAATCATTGATATGCTGACCAATGATTTGCTTTCAGCTGATGATGAAAATGACTGAAATTGAAATCTCTACATCAATTCCTCTTTATTTTTACTTTTAGATTTGTGTCAGTCTCAATTGTTACTGTCTTTAACAGAGAACACACTAACCCTTGAAGCATCTGATAGTTTAGTGAGGCTTATTCCCATACCTAGACCCACCTAAAAAAAGCCCCAAACTATTGCATTAATTGGCACTTTATATGCTCTTTTCTGTCCTTCTCAAAGTGTTTCATGCGTATAAACATATCCTTCCAGATTGCAAATCTTCTGGGGCAGAAACTGTCTTATATTTTTCTTTACTTACCTTCTGCCTTTGTCATATCAATGTGGCCATTGTGTCTCCTACCCTTCTCCACAATACCTTCCTTCATAGGAAGATAGCAATTGTTCTCAATGTTTACTGGTAAATTCTTGGTGGATTTAATTCAAAATTACGTTAACTATAGAGAGAAAAATCTATGCCAACAAATTCATGACTATGTCTGCATTTTTTGATGTATTCATTGTGCTTTTGCATTTTGTGGCCCTTTTTTTCTCCTGTGTGGGGAAGGAAAACTACCAACAAGAGGATAAAGCTGAGGACTGGTAGTACTTGTAGCTGCAGGCTGCCCCTAAACCTTTGTGTGATGGATTTTGCAGGCAAACTGGATAGGATCCTGAGGGAGCAATTTTAGAGCAGAGAGAGGCAAAATGAATCCCATCCAGGTGACTAAAAGAACCATTTATTCATTAAGACATAAGTTGAAGGGAAGAGGAAGTGGAAGGGGCTGCAGACCTCTGAAGGAAAGAAATAGTTATAGACTCCTGGGAAGAGATATTGTTGGAAATTTTGAAGTCTAAACTACCAGCCGAGAACATTGTATTGCTTCCTCTGGGGAAAAGAGGCCATAGGGTGCAATTCATTTGTTTTGGACTAATAACATACAAAAAGCTTCTGGCTCTACCCTGGGCTTTTAAATATGAACAAAACTTATCCATGGAGAGAAAAGCTGGCTATAGTATTTGACCACCATTGTAGGAAAGAACATTCAATTACAAATCAATGAGTAACTTGAAAGAAGTTTAAAATTTGCATTTGTCTGTTTTTAAGCCTTTCTTTTATAAGGGTGAGAAAAAAGGTTATATGAAGTTTAGCCAGCTTTTTGTAAAATAATCTAAATCCACCTTTTCCACCTTCTATTCTCAGATTTGGCAGTGAAAAAATTTTCTGATCACAGTTCCTTGGTATATAATTACTTTGTCAAAAGGAAAGTATAATTAGAACCGATATTTTAAAATGTACCATAATTGTATTTAAAGATTTGATAATTTGCTCACGTACAAAATGTTCTGTTAATTTAGCAACAACCAACAGTTTTAGAGTCAGGAAATGATCTGATGATTGTTCTCTTTTCTGTTTTAAAAATACCATCTATTCTACCCTTTGTTTCTTTGAAGAGATATAGCCATTTTTAGTGGTGGATTGAATTTAATGCTTGACACAACTTTATGAGCATCAGGTCTATTCATTTCCTCTGTTCTATTGCACTTTTCCCCATTTCTCATACCATTGCTATGGCAGTATAACAACAAAAGTACCTCTAGATTCCAACATCCTTTCAGGTCTCTTCATTAGTTACCTCATTTAGCATAAATCTGTATCGTGTTCCTCATCCCTGCCCCTGAAACTCTGAAAATCCTTCTATTATTCTTATTTATCACTTAACACTCCCCTCCACAAAAAAAAAAAAAATCTCTTCTATTTGGCAGCAATTTAAATGTGTTCCCCCATGAATGGTGAGTTTTGTCATGTTGCCCACATGCCGATTTGGATTAATAAATTAAAGCCTTTTTAGAATAAAATATTTCTTATAAATAAAGGGGCTTCCTTTCACAAACCATAAAATTACATTAAGTACTGGGTTTCAGAAAGACCCATAGACACCAAACACTAGAGTTGGGTAGGAAAAAATTTAAATGAATTAATTATTCTTGATTCACATCATCTAAGGCTAGAATTGTAAAAGCCAAAAGAAATACCAGGGCTGTCTGGAAAGTATCCAGCCATATGAAAAATAGAGTCATTTAATGGCTGGGTTTTTCCAGACAGGCCTTGTAGGTGACTTTCTTCTCTTTTTCTACTGAGAGTACTCTTCCTAGCACCCATTTTCCTACTTTCTGGATGTGGGGTTGGATTAAAAAACATGTGCGATTTGGAAGAGATTTAGAAAACAATACAGAGTGGTGGCCCTGGAGTCAAATGCCTCCCCATAAAACCTTGAATCCCAGCCTCCCCATAAAACCTTCGGCAAGTTATTTAGCCTTTCTGAACTTCAGTTTTCTTATGTGTAAAGCAAGAGTAATGCTGGTAGCTTCTTTGGTTATTGTGAGGCATTTAGATTTAGATTGGTTTGTTATTACTATTAATTGTGCTGGATTAAATACTGTCTAGTTAAATATTTCAAGCAAATTACGAGCTATGATGGTTCCTCTAAGACTGGAATAGTTTCTTCTAGAATTTAACTTCTGATTAATTGACAATGACCCTTAGGTAGAATCACATAATTTTCTGGATAACTTATTTCCCTTTTCTCCCTTCAACTAATTTCTGATTGAAATAAATCTTGTAGTGGTTATTTCCAATTTCACATTTGAAGGAAAAATATGTATAGGAGTTACATAGATAAAGCATTATTTTCTCATTACTGAAATTTGTTGTGTGATCTGAATTTCTAGTTGAGATTACTAACTGGAAGAGCACAAAAATACATTTGAGGAATACGCATTTCAATATTTTACTGTCTAGGCCTTTCTATTACCATGATATAATATTGATTTGCAGAAGTGAAACAGAGGAAAAAAGAATGACAATCTATTTAGATAATTAAAATAATTGAGCAGAAGAAAGAAATTCAATGTTTGCTCCAGTTGTAATGCAGTAATAAATTCTTATTTGTGAAATACATTATTTAGCATGAAATTGATGAAGAATAGGGCTTTCTTCCTATGATGCTTTATCTAAAACATTGGCATTTTAGCCATTTATTGATCATACTCCTAATGCCCTGCAGGTTAAAAAAATTATTAATTGTAAAATAAGCTTATGTTTTGTACCAAATTATACTGACACTAAGTAAATTTATGAATAACTAATATATGTTTAGCATTATTGGATCATAATAGATCTTTGAAGTCTGTTTGAATTATTTTCATTTGATATTTTAAATATGAATACTCTAACCAGGTAAAAACTGTAGAAACTGGGTTTTGCTTTGTTCACTGACCACAATACCCTCTCCTGGAGTTGAAAGACTGGTTCTTTGAAAATTCTTTTCTATAAAACTATCTTAGTTTCCAAATAATACAAGCCATTGAATTGGCCATGGAGATGATCTTAAAATAGAAGTGCATAAAGATGAATGCTTGAATGTTTTCTTTTCAGGAAAAGTTACAGAACGTTCATAGAAGTAAGTTTGACCTAGCACCTTTAGTTTTGGCTAAAGATACAATGATATCAGCCATAAAGTATACAATCAGAAAGGTTTAAAAAAATCTAAAGAAGGAAAGGATAGTTTTATTTTGACCATTCTGATCACTGACAGAACTATGACTCTCTGATTGTCAGTTTTATAGGACTCACTACTCATTGTTGACTAAAGGGAAGTGGTGCATTGGTAAACATTCCAGAACCAAAGAGTTATTAATAATGTTGACTTGGTTTGAATTCCCAGGGGGAACATGGAACTGATTTTCTTTGAATCTGCAGCCTTAAAATGGAGACATGCAGTCTGCTTACTATAGGATAGTTAAATATTACGTCTTGCCTTAGACCACAGTGTGACTATCATTTAGAATTAACTGTGTGCTACATCTTATTGGGAAAAATAGTTGTATAATTCCTTAAGGAGTCTCTAAAAGCAGTGGGTTATGCATAGACTGTATGTCTTGCTAATTGGATTAAACAGTAGCAATATTGGCTACCACATCTTTTTTTTTTTTTTCAAAAGCTGGAGGCAGATAATTTCTAAAAATCTTTTTCTTCTGTAACCAATTTCACCCCACCAGTTGTCATGGGGTATAATGTATAGCATAGGGAATATAGTCAATAAATATTGTGATAACTATGTATAGTGTCAGATGGGTTCTAGATTGGGGTGATCACCTTGTAAATTATATAAGTATCTAATCACTATGTGGTATACCTGAAACTAATATAATATTTGTTAACTATAATTGAAAAATAAAAAAATTATTTAAAAGCAAAGATAATGTGAAAAATCTCAAATGCAGCCAAAGTAGTCAGCCAAATGAAATACGAGTACAAATATGACTGATATAATTAAGACTCAAAAATGTCTTCTACTAATTGTTAAAATGGTACCATGGTATACCTTTAGACAATAATTAAACATCATTATTCATGACTTTGGATTGTGAATCTCATGTGAATTTCATGTAATTTTTTTCATGAATAAAATTTTAAACCTCTCCCATCCCCCAAAATGAATGTGACTGAGTTCAGTTGTACAGCAGTTAGCGATGGACTCCTGAGAAACAAGGACAATCAAATAAAAATCAAAAACAAAAAACACCAAGTATAATGTGAGTTACTAATATGTACTTTAAATAAGGAAGCTTCACTTCAGCTGGGATAGATTTTTTTTTTCCAGGAGACAAATGAAGGTAGATTACCAGTTGAGGAAATACAATATATCAATGCACAGAGGTATGAGAGTTCACATTACAATTAGGAAAGAGTGTGTAGTCCAGCATAGGGTAAATTATTACATAGCTTGTTCACCACTTTTGATAAACTCCAAAAGTTTGGTCATATTTAATTGCTCTTTCTACTTTATCTCTTATGAGCCTTGCGGTGTACCACTTACAGCACTTCCTGAATATCTGTTTAAAAGATACAGAATTATAAACACTGAATACTGAATTAAAAATCAACTCATACTGTCACCCAGCTTTTTACTGGAGTGTACCATTTGAGTTTATTTATGTTCCAACATTCATTAAAGATCTTGGAATTGGAGGTGCTGTTCATTATCTAGTGAAAGATTTTCAATTGAGGACTGATTATAAGGTTGAGTTAGAGATTAAGTCAGAGCTTTACTTTGAAGCATTGACTAAAAAGTAAATCTGTCTTCACAGATGGCTTCAACATGGCGATCAACCTTTTCATCTGTGTATTTCCTCAATATGTACTGTGGTTCTCAGATCATCAATAAAACTGAAAAAGGGGGACCCAAAAATCCCGGGATTTATTTATAAAAATTTCTGTATTTATTCTTATGTTTAAACCCCAGTCACCTTCAAGGTGAGTTTGATGCAGTACACCTATTGAGACACTTTTTTCACTGCTCAAACTGCTTTTGAACCCGTCAATTTTGATGCCTTTTAGTGCTTCCACTGTTTTTGGTTTCACCTCTTCCACACTGGTAAAGTGTTTCCCTTTGAGGACTTTTTTCATCTGGGGAAACAGAAAAAAACGTTGTTCTGGGCAAGATCAGGTGAATAGGGAGGGTGGGGCACAGGGGTCATGCCGTTTTTGGTGAAAAACTCCTGAACACTCAGTTCCGTGTTGGCAGGTGCATTGTCATGCCACATGTTGTTTGTATAAATCACCCATCATGTAATGGGCAAACACATTGAAAAAGTCTCCAAAAAATATTCGCTGAAGCTGAATGCAGCCTCTCACAACAATGCCAGCTGGTACACTGATGTAGATGGCTTCTTAGGACACTCATCAAGCTGGGGAGAACTCTGCCATAAGGGGCCCACCCTCTGGAAGATAATTCCATTGTTTTTGCTTTTGGTTTTTTGTTTTTTTTTGGTCCCTCCTCATATATTGTAGTTTTTAGAGTAGATGTTCAACAAATGTTTGTGGAAAGAATGAAAGAAAATATAAAAACACTGCATCTCCACTGGGTCAGATGAATTCATAAGTCTCTGCTTAGACTGTTTACATTTTACTGGACATATATGTCATGATCCTTAGAATTCCTATTCCAGAGTAATAAGATAACCTCCCTGGCAGATAGCAGAATCCAACACTGTGGTCTGGGTTGTGGGATAGGGAGAGTTAACTGTTTAGAGAGGAAAGTTTTTAGAAGAGTTGCTAGAAGAAGTTTGTGGTGTAGTCCAATAATTGTTGATTATAAAAGTCACTAGCTTTTAGTTTCTGCCTGTGGTTTTAATTAGTTTTAATGAATGTAAATCATGTGGTCCTCTACTGACCTGCTCAAGTTCATTACTCACTAGGTTGTGTGCAGCTCGTTGTTTCAGGATTAACAGTCATGCTTAGGAAGAAGAGCTCTTGTCACTCACATAACCTCAAACAAGGGTAATTTTCTACTCCAGATAATGAAATTCAGTTTACACAGAGCATTTGTTCAGTGTTGGGCGTGTATGTGACAACCCCAAAGGTGACGTTAGAGGAAGACTCACAAGATACTTGGTTGACATTAGACCCTCGGTTTCATAGACAAAGTGAATCCCTTTTCTTTTATTTGCCTTATGAGTATAAAATGTCAGTTACACTTATTGAATATAATGATGATGGAATTTGACCTTATTAAAAAAATACTGGGGGTGGACTGGGAGAAGATTTAGGGCTTAAATTCCATGTACCATATTGTGGGGGCATTTTATAGGTGATAATAAATCCCTTTTGTTGCATGATTATCAAGTGTTACTTTTGAATCACTAGGAGAGCTTTAAAAAAAATCCTTAACCCAGGTCTCACCCCAAATCAATTAAGTAACAACTTCTAGAGTTACGAATTATATAGGTCTGGGACTGAGTTTTGTCTCTTTCTCAATATGTCTCTCAAATCTTTCTCTCTCCCATTTTTTTTGTTCAGAAATAATTTAAATATTACAGAAAATTTGCAAGAAATAAATTACAATCGTTACCTACATTCACAATTTTAACATTTTGCCACATTTGCTTTATCTCTGTATCTTGATATTCTTTTCTGAAGTATTTGATTAACACCTCTACCAACCCCCTCTACATTAGTGTTTTCTTTTCCTGTGGTAATCACTTTTAAGATTTATTCTCTTGACTTTCAATTATAAAATACAGTATTGTTAATGATGTAAACATTAGGTACATTAGGTCCTTAGAAATTATTAATCATTTTTTTTATTTTATTGTGGTGACATCTGTTAGCAAGGATTACATAGGTTTCAGGCATACAATTCTACAGTGCATTGTCAGCTTGTTGTATAATAAGTTCATCACCTAATGTGACTTCTCTTTCCATCACCTTATATTTAGCTTCCCCCCCTCCTCTCCCACCCCCTCCCCTTTCTCCCCTCCCTATCCCACTCGTCCCCAAATAAACATTAAACTATTGGGTTATTTGTTTGTTCATTTCTTTTTTCTTTGCTTTCAGTTTTATATGCTAAGTGAAATAAGCCAGACAGAAAAAACAAAGAACTGTATGACTTCACTCATATGCGGAATATAAAACAGAAATTATTAATCTTATAGCTGGAACTTTGTACCTTTTGATCAACATCTTCCCATTTCCCATACCACCCAGACCCTGGTAACCACTCTTCTGTTCTCCATTTCTATGAGTTTGACATTTTAAAATTCCACATATAAGTGAAAACACTGCATTTGTCTTTCTCTGACTTATTTCATTTAGCATAATGCCTTCAAGTTCCATCCATGTTGTTAGAAAAGGCAGTATTTCTTTTTATGGATGAATAATATCCATAAATATATATATCTTTACCCATTCATTCTAGAAGGCTACTTAGGTTGCACCCATGTCTTGGCTATTGTGGAAAATGTTGCAGTGAACATGATAGAGGGCAGATGTCTGAGATGAATTTATTTCTTTCAGATATATAGTCAGAAGTGAGATTGCTGGATCATATGGTAGTTCCATTTTTAATTTTGGGGGGATCTTCTATACAGTGGCTGCACCAATTTACATTCCCACCAACAGTGCACAAGGATTCCATTTTTTTCACATCAATGTTAACAATTGCTATTTCTTGCCTTTTTAATGATAGCCATTCTAATAAGTATGAGGTGATATCTCATTATGGTTTTGATTTCCATTTCCCTGATGATTAATAATGTTGAGCACATTTTCATGTATGTGTTGGCCATCTGTATGCCCTTTTTTGAACCCAGGCATCCATCAATGGATGAATAAATATGGAAAATGTGACCCCCACACACATATATATAAAATGGAATATTATTGAGCTTAATAAAAATGGAAATTCTGTCACATGTTACAACATTGATAAACCTTGAGCACATTATGCTATATGAAATATGCCAGTCACAAAAAGGCAAATACTATCTGATTCCACATATATGAAACTGATTCCACATACATGAGGCATCTAAAGTAGTAAAAACTCATAGAAACAGAGAGTACAATGCTGGTTGCCAGGAACCAGAGGGAGGAAAAATGGGGAGTTGTTCAGTGTGTGTAGAGTTTCAGTTTTGTAAGATGAAAAAGTCCTGGAGATAGGTTGTGCAATGTGAATATATTAAAACTGTGGTATTTTATGAGGACTGACAATTAAGTTTGCAAACTTTCCACTGTGCACTTATGTTGCCAGCACTGTACAAACAACTCAGTAAGATTTCATAACCTTATTATATCTGTGTCTCCCAGCTGTGTTTGTGTCAATGTATGGTGGTGTTTTGCTGAGTGATGTTCATTATTGTGTGTTTTTGTGTGGTTGTGAGAATGTCGGAGCTTGAATTAGAGCATTGAACAAACATTAGATTTCTTGTTAAACCTGGCAAGAGTGGAAGTGAAATCAGGGACATGTTAGTCCAAGTTGGTGGGGATAATGCCTAGAAAAAAATGGCAAGGTACAAATGGAGTAAACGTTTTCTGAGCAGAGAAAAAGCATCACTGATGAAGAGAGGTTGGGGCAGCCAGTAATAAGCAGAACTGTTGAGAACATTGCAAAAATGTATTGAATTGTGTATAAGAATGGTCAGCTGACTGTGATAGCAGAGCAGATGAAGTAAACATAGAGAAACAGTTAGGAAACTCTTCACTGAAAATCTTGGCATGAGAAAAGTGTGTGCAAAAATGATCCTAAAGCTCACTGATAAACAAAAGCAAACTGATAAAGTTTGCCAAGACCTTTTGGAGAGGCAAGGTGATATTTTGGGCCATTTTATCACTGGTGATGAAACATGGGTGTAGCAATACAACCCTGAAACAAAGCATCAAAGTGCACACTGGAAGTCAGCCAATTCTCCACAACCAAAAAGTTCTCTATTTTTAATCAAGATTCAAATGATGTTGTTAACCTTTTTTGATATCAGAGAGATTGTTCATTATGAATTTGTACCACTGGACAAAGAGTCAACCAAGTTTACTATTCGAAAGTGCTGAAAAGGCTGCATGAAAAAGTTAGGCGAAAATGACCTGAACTTTTTGCCAACAACTCATGGCTCTTGCATAATGACAATGCACCAGCTCACATGGGACTGTCTGTGAGGGAGTTTTTAGCCAGTAAACAACTGTATTGGAACACTCTCCCTACTCACCTGATCTGACCCCCAGTGACTTTTCTTTACTCAAAGATAAAATATTGAAAGAAAGACCTTTTGATGACATTCAGGACATCAAGGGTAATATGATGACAGCTTTGACAGTCATTCCAGAAAGAGGTCCAAAATTGCTCTGAAGGGTGGACTAGGTGCTAGCATCAGTGCATAGCTTCTTAAGGGAAGTACTTTGAATGTGACCATAGTGATAATCAGCAATGAGGTATAGAGCTGAATATCACTATAGTCACATTTTCTAGGATGAGTTTGCAAACTTAATTGTCAGACTGTATACACATAAAAATGATTAAGATGGTAAATTTTATGTTTTACATTCTTAACTGCCAAAAATTTTAAAATTTGATTAAAAATTAATAATTTAAAAATATGTCTATTCAGATCTGGTGCTCATTTAAAATTTGAATTGCTTTTTGCTATTGATTTGTGAGTTCCTTCTATATTTTGGATATTAACCCCGTACAAGATTGATGGTTTGCAAAAATTTTTTCCAATTTGTTAATTTCCCTTTTCATTTTGTTGATGGTTTTCTTTATTGTGAAGAACATTTTTAGTTTGATGTAGTTCCACTTGTTTATATTTACTTTTGTTGCCTTTGCTGTTTATGTAAAATCCAAAAATTCATCATCAAGAACTGATGCCAAGGATCTTATCACTTATATTTTCCTCTAGGAGTTTTATGGCTTCAGGTCTTACATGCAAATCTTTAATCCATTTTGAGTTTATTTTTCTGTGTGGTGTAAGATAGTGCTCCAGTTTCATTCTTTTGCATTTGTTAAAAACTGATGTAATATTTTTATTCATAGAATCTTGAAGTCTAGGCTAACCAGTTTTCCCAACACTATATATTGAAGAGACTGTTTTTTTTTTCATTGTATGTTCGTGGCTCCTTTGTCATAAATTAATTGACCTTATGCTCATGGGTTTATTTCTGGGTTCTCTCTTCTGTTTCATTGATCCCTGTGTCTGTTTTCAAGCCAATACCATGCTATTTTGGTGACTGTAACTTTGTAATACAGTTTGAAGTCAGGGAGTGTGATGCCTCTAGCTTTGTTCTTTCTTAAGATAGTTTTGGCTACTTTCTGTTGTTGTTTTTCTTTGTTTCTTTCTTTTGTGATTTCATGCACATTTTAGGATTATTTTATTTCTGTAGAATATGCCATTGAAATTTTGATAGAGATTGCATTGAATCTGTAGATTGCCTTTGGTAGTATGGATATTTCAATAATATGTTCATTTCTTTAGCAACAAATAATATTCCATTATCTGGATGTACCAGATTTTATTTATCCATTCACCTACTGAAGGAAGGACACCTTGGTTGCTTCCAAGTTTTGGCCATTATGAATAAACCTTCTAAAAACATCTATGGTCAGGTTTTTGTTTTATTTATTTTGATAATAAAATTATCCTAGATTTGACCAGTGAGAGTCCAGTCAAGTTGGCTGCTATATCTTCTAGTTCTTCTTGCATAATTTTTTGAGCACTTCCTTTTTTTTGCACAACAAGATGTTCCAAATACATCTTGGATTTCAACCCTGGAATTCAGCCATTTTCCCAAGGATCCCTGGATCATTTTAGTGGGAAAAAGTATTTGGAAACCAGGTTATGGGTAATATGTTGTCCTCTTAACAAACTCAAGTATTAGATTGAGCATGGTGTTGTGTCACTATGGGAGTAGATATTCTGAAAACGTGACTATTTACTTTGTAGTAAAGTTTGCTCACCAATTGCTGAAATTAAGAAGAATTATTTAATAAAATAAATAGATCTTATGGTTGATTTTACTTTAAAAAAAAGCATCACCTGAGTCAAGAAAAGGAAACTGCAATTTTGTAATCTGTCATTTTCTTGCCAGTAAGCAGTGTTTTTGTTACAAGAAATTGTCATAGACCAATGCTTCTGCAAAATGCATGACACCATTTAAGTATAAATAAGTTGTGAAATGACCATATCTTGGCAGTGACAAAATAGACTTGACATAACTGTATTTCAGATAAATATTTGAGAAACAAAATATTGATGCAATTGATGAGTTTAAGAAACAGCCATTGCTTCAGAATGGAAGATGTTAAAATGGGCTGGTCAGATTTGTACTGTGGCTGAATCCTGAGGAAGTAGCCAAATACTATACCCTCAAGAGGCAGGAAACTTAGGCGAGTTAGCTACTAATGAATAAAATGTAGAAATGGAAGTCAGTATAGAACAATTAAGAAATTTTCTCTTAAAATGTATAAAAATCCAAAAACAAGTTTCTCAACATGTTGTGAGTACATGTATAGAAGTAGACTTCAAGAGTCTACTTTTTTTTGTTGTTTGTTTTTGTATCTGGGTAGTTCCCTGGGCGGAAATCGAATCCAGGCCACAGCGCTGACAGCAGACTTCAAGAGTCTAGGAATGTAATTATTTTTTTTTTTAATTCATTTTTATTGTTAGACTTATTGGGGTGACATCCGTCAGCAAGGATTACACAGGTCTCAGGCATACAATTCCACAGTGCATCGTCAACTTGATGCATAACAAGTTCACCACCTAATGTGACCCCTCTTTCCATCCCCTTATATTTAGCTTCCCCCCGTCCTCTCCCACCCCCTCCCCTTTCTCCCCTCCCTAACCCACTCGTCCCCAAATAAACATTAAACTATCGATTGTGTCCATGGGTTATTTGTTTGTTCAGTTCTTTTTTTCTTTGCTTTCAGTTTTATATTCCGCATATGAGT
>PVJL010017467.1:0-17381 GCA_004026885.1 Lyroderma lyra
GTGTGTGAGTGTGTGTGGGGGTGTGTGTGAGTATGAATGAGTGTGTGTGAGTGTGTGTGGGGGTGTGTGTGAGTATGAATGAGTGTGTGTGAGTGTGTGTGGGGGTGTGTGTGAGTATGAATGAGTGTGTGTGAGTGTGTGTGCACACGCGCGTGTACTTGAGGGAGAGAACTGGTATGGAACAGGCTGGCCAATTAGCACCTTCCTTTTACCTGTGAACAACAGTGATGCCCGAATTAAATTTTCTATTTCGGATTATGCATTTGACACTAACCAAGTGGCCATACGCCAGTAGGAGGAAAAAAGTTGGGGTACGATACCAGAAAGAAGGCATTTCAACTGCCCACTTTTCTTTTCTCAAAACAGTATCGATAATGACGATTATTATTCAAGGTAGAATGGGATCATTTCTACATCCTACCGAGTGAACTGGTCCTTCTGCTGCCTGCCGGCCAAGAATAGCAGGGCTGTCCAGAGACACCCCGGCCATAAACACCGCTATCTGTCATAGTACATGGCTGGAGACTTTCCGGACAGCCTTGTATGTTCACTGGACGATACTCCGCCCACGCTCTTTAAAAAGTTACCCCATCGGAGGACTTATCCATCTGGCCAGTTCGCTTCCGAGTGATAAAACACCAGTAGCAAAGCCAAGTGCAAGCTCCTCGGCTGCGCGTGTCATGGTGATTGGTGGGATTCAGGTCAGAGTGTTGTAAGAAATACCGTGTTTCATTTCTGTCATCCCAAGTGCTGGTTCACTGGGAGACATTTATAACTAGTGCTGCTGTTCATATGCAGGCTACGGAAGAAGAATGAAACTCCAAGTGGGAAATGTGCTGAAAACCCGCCCACATAAATCGAACGCACTGTTACTAACTTAGGTGGATGGACGATGGTTCCCAGGCCTGGGTTTCTCAGAGCCTGAATTACAGGGAGAGGAACGCTGGCTTACAGGACAGACTCCAAATGCAAATGCAATGCAGAGATCTCCACAGGTTCTGTTCTGATAGAAAAGGATTCTTTTTCGGAGAGCCTTGGAGAAAGCACTGCATGAATGGCGACCTGCTTGTAAAGTCTGCCTTTCACATGGCCGTGAGCATAAGAACATCTCAAGAATGATGTTTCAGGAAAATGAGCATCGTTAGCTCCACCGTTTTCTCTTTATCTAGACAAAAAAAAAAAAAAGGTTGTGGATGGAGGGAAGTACCTTCTAGTGTTTTTTTGGGAGTGGCCTACCTCCTCAGTCATTCATTTATTTATTCACTTAAAAATACAATTGTTGAGCAATGACTACATTCCAGGTCCTGTGTATAAGCGGACTACAAATAAATGAATGAATGAGGCACATTTATTTATCCTCAAAGTGTTCACGGACTTGGGAATCATGATGCTGAGAGAAGTGGGTACTCTGTCCCTTCTGACAATAGATACTTCTTCACTCTTGACTGTACATTTCTCGTGACAGCTACGATGGGAGAATGGAAAGGAATTTAGGGAGGGACCAGGGACGAAGAGAGACAAGAAGAAAAATAAAACAAGCAGAAACTCAAAGGCAATGTGATGGCTGCTTCGGTGAAGCCAGACCTTGGTCCAAAATTGGGCCAGGCTTGCCCCAGAACTGAGTTCAGGAACACTCTTGGATTGTTGTTTCATCTTCCCCTACATCTAGTCCTCTTCCTTGGGATAATTTCCAAAAACAAATGACTACAAGACACCCTTCTCAGACACTGTGTTTGCAGGAGAACCCAACTTAAGACAAGTACCTTTGAGACAGAGTCTCATAGAAGCCCGTCACGTTCACTGAACCCCGCCTGATTGAAACGCGTAGGTATGAACAGCCACATGACCGAAACTGCTGTATGTGAGACCAAGTCTAGCCTCCTCTGAAAGTATTTATAATTTTATTTTATTTTATTAGTCAGCACAGGACAGTGAACCAAGGTCTGAGTTGGTTAATAAGCAGATAAAAAAAGTGTTCGACACCATAAATTATTAGAAAATTTCAAATTAAAACCCCAATGATATACTACTATGCATCTATTTGGATGACTAAAATTAAAAAAATAATTCTGGCAATACCAAGTGCTGGTGAGGATGCAGAGCAATTACAATTCTCATACATTGCTGGTGGGAATGCAAAATGGTATAGCTGCCTTGAAAAGCAACCTGGAGGTTCTTAAAAAGTTAAACATGTGAGGGCTGTCCAGAAAGCATCCAGCCACGTAATATGAAAAATAGAGGCATTGATGGCTGGAGTTTTTCTAGATAGCCCTTGTCTGTTTACCATACAACCCAATTATTCACTCAACCCAAATAGCTTTCAAAATTACATCAACATTACAACTAAATTATAGAACAATTAACTTGGGTATTTATCTGAAGGAAATCCAAAACACTAATTTGAAAAGATATGCACGCCCCTGTGTTCACTGCAGTGCTGCTCACAGTAGCCAGGATATGGAAACACCGAAATGCCCATCAATAGATGACTGAATTAAAAAAACTGTGGTATATTTGTACAATGAAATCTTACTATTTACAGTAACATGGATGGACCTAGAGGCTATTATACTAAGTTAAATAAGTCAGACTGAGAAAGACAGATCCCATCTGATGTCACTTACATGTGGAATCTAAAGAACAAAATGAATGTACAAAACAACACAAACAGACTCATAGATGCAGAGAACAAACTGATAGTTTCTAGAGGGGAAGGGGTTCGGGGGGATGAGGGAGGAAGATGAAGGGATTAGGAAGTACAAATTGCTAGTTACAAAATAGTCACAGGGATGTAAATTACTATTTAAGGAAATAGTCAATAATATTGTCAAAACTATGTATAGTATCGGATGGGCACTAGACTTATCAGGGGGAGCACTTCATAAATTATATCAATGCCTACCCACTGCGCTGTACACCTGAAACTAATATAAAATAATAATGAATGCCAACTATAATTTTAAAAAATACGTAGTCATGAATGTAACTACAGCCCAGGGAGTAAAGTCAATGGTACTGCAATAGCTGTGTACAGTGTCAGATAGGCAGCAGACCTGTTGAGGTGATCACTTTGTGAGGTGTGTAAAAATAACAAAAAATAAAAAAAGAGGTTTCACAGGTACAAAAAAAAAATTAAGTGACTTTTTGTTGAAGACAATCTAGAAAAGACGTGCAAATGGAAGAAAATGGAAAACATAACCAATCCCTAGAAATAATCCCTGTTAATATCTTAGAGGAAGTGCCCTCCCGTTTTCTTGTGTTTGTGTGTGTGTGTGTGTGTGTGTGTGTGTGTGTGCATACAGACTCACTTTTTATAGAAAATATGTAACATTCAGAGATATGTTGGTAAGTGTTTAATAACTCTTCAGAAAAATTAATCAAGCTTTGATAGGTAAAAAATAAGTTGTGATATATGCAATAAATAAAATACCATTTAGCAATAAAAAGGAATGAAATGATACATGCAACAACACAGGAGACTATGAAATAAATTACACTAGGTGAAATAGGTCAGAAGTCTACATACTGTATGACTCCATGTGCATGATGCTATTACAAAGGCAGACAACAGAGACAGAAAAAATGTTAGTGACTTTTCTGTGGTTGAAGTTGGGGGGAAAGGCTTGATGACAAAGGGGGATAGGGGAACATATGGATATTTTAACTGTTCTGTATCTTGATTATAGTGGTGGCTATAGCACCAAAACCCACTGAAATGTACAATAAATGATTTAATTTTGTTCTATGTAAAAGTATTCTTTAATAAACCAGAATTAAATAAAGAAGTTAAGTAGCAACCACCAAAGCATTCCTGAGAGTTTCATCTATTTTTAATTTTATAATACATGCACTCTAAAGATAGAGTTATTCCTTTTTAGACACACACGGAAGTTTACTTTCTCCGGGAATATTAATATATAGTTCACTGTGATCACAGCGTAAAAGCACACCCTGTGGACAGCAATAAATATCACCCCCATTGATTAGAAAGAAAAAAAGAAGCGAATATGTGGGATAAATTATATGAAGACCTCAAATAGAGAAAGATAGACAAAATCAAATAGAAACAGAACTGTGTGGTCTGCTCTCGTATACTGAGAACACCATTCTGCCATTTTTGTTCTTCAGAAACGGAAGTCCCAAAACCTCTGGGAGAGTATGAAAGGCCAGATGGTAAGGCCACATCTCACTCTAGAGGGAACAAAATGAAAGTGATCGATATAACAATTCTCAAGAAAACAAAAAAGTATTTAGCAGGACTCACTATATGAACTAAAAGAAGTCTTCAATCATACAGCCATACACTGTTCCAATTAAACTGAACACATTTCCTAAAGTAGCTGAATAAAAATTTAAACTCTATTACAAATATTTAAAAATGGAAACACGCATCAGTAATAGTGATAGAAAATAGCATTCCTAGAAGAAAAAATGAGTCTTTACACTTGCAGAACATACTTTGTATTATCTCTATCCCTTTAAATGTATTAAGGTTTGTTAGATGGCCTAACATATGGTCTGTACTAGAAGTACCATATTTTGCAGTGTCTAATGCGCTCCCATGTATAATGCGCTCCCATGTATAACATGCACCCATGTACAATGCACTCCCATGTATAATTTGCACCCATGTATAATGCACTCCCATGTGTAATGCACTCCCATGTGTATCGCGCTCCCATGTATAATGCGCCCCATGCATAATGCGCTCCCATGCGTAATGCGCTCCCATATATAATGCGCTCCCATGCATAATGCACTCCATGTACAACATGCTCCCATGTATAACATGCACCCATGAGTAACGTGCACCCATGTATAACGTGCATCCATGTATAATGCACTCCCATGTATAATACGCTCCCAGGTGTAATGCGCACCCATGTACAAGGCGCTCCCAGGTATAACGCGCTCCCATGTATAACGCGCACCCATGTATGACGTGCATCCATGTATAATGTGTTCCCATGTATAATGTGCACCCATGTATAATGTGTTCCCATGTATAATGTGCACCCATGTATAACGTGCACCCATGTATAATGTGCACCCATATATAACGTGCACCCATGTTTTTGGCCCAAACATTTATACAGATGTGAAATTAGTACTACCCATGTATAATGCACATCCTTATTTTTCCCTCACAAATCCGGACCAAAAAAGTTTTCTATTTCCAGTCTTTCATACCTTCTCTCATTACAGGATGTTTCCTCAAGTGCTTTGTTTTGAACCTGACAAAACTAGTTTTTCAAAAAAATAAAAGGAGAAAAAGAAATTTCACACAGACGTAGGACGTCTTTAGTTTTTCGTAGAGAAATGTTCTCACTGTGGAAGCCTGGATGTTACCGCCAACGAGCCTTTTGAAAAGCAATCCAGAAAGTGATTACATTCTGGAGATCAGGAGCATAAAACTTTAGGACAAATAATGACCCTCCTTTACTTGTATGTTATAGAAAAATTAATATACCAAAGCTGCATGGGGTTGGATTTCCGTGTGCAGTGATCATAGCTGTTGCTGTTATCAGGCACGTGTCCACCGAGCTCTCTGAGCCTGAACTGGTGTCCGCTCTGCCCCAGGCGAGTTACCAGACCCACAGGGATGCCAGACCTAAAACGCGAGCCGCACCTGGCTTTGTGCCTCTGACTTGGGACCAAGACATCTGCTCGTCAGGACTGTTGCCAATTGCACTGCTAGTGGATGTGCCGTTTTCACCAGGGGCACTTGGAAAAGTCAAAACCAGACCATTCATCTCCCAGGGAACGAACCACAAACACACAGCGTGATTTTAAAGGTGGTGACTTCACACTAAAAAACGTTATTTCCCACGAGAGGGGCTAAGTGGCGGAAGGGCGGTTCAGCCAGACGGCACGGTTTTGCGTCTCGGATCCACTGTTTGAACATCATTCACCTCTGTGCACCTCGGTTGGTTCTCCTACACAACAAGGGTGTCGGTGTTAACAGCCCCCACCCAGCTGGCCGTTGTGTGGGTTAAATGAGTTAGTAAAGTTAAAGTGCTTAGCACAGTGCCAGGCGCTACAGACATGTCATGGCCCCTCCGTGTGGAGGGCAGTCCCATGACGAGACGGCTGTCTGTCCCACAGCTGGACCCTGACCAGAACAGAGGTGTTTCTTGCCCCCACTTAGGGACTGATGGTAATGGGCGTCCGTTCTGACATGAGTCAGCACCACTGCCCTGCCCCCTGCTACGTGCTCGTTCCTAGAAACCGTTACGGGCCTGACCTGGTCACACGTGGAATTTCACATAGTCCCCGCCCCCAGAGGGTATGGTGGTCCACTCCATCTCTCAGATGCCCAAAGGTGTCTTGTCTGGGAGTTGTCCTTCTTACATTCTGTTAATGATCAGCCTGGGCTGGCTAGCCTGTTTTCAGTTTGTTTTCTGCCCTCTGATGACGGAGGTCCATTTACCCTCTCGGGGCTCTTCTCTGGGTCTGTGTGTATGAACTGACAGGTGTAATTATCCCCATTTTACAGGCAGCAACACTGAGGCTGAGAAGGGGTGAATGAGTCACACAGTCAGTCGCCGAGCTAGGACTGAACCCTCCACCTTCCTCCCCTAGCGTCGGACCCTTTCCATCATGTCCTTAAATTCAGAACAAAGAAAGATGGGCTTGTCTCACGCATCTACAAGAAGAGTGATCATAAAGGCTCCTTCACCTTGTGACCATGACACTACAGAAACTGCAAGAAATTACTTAGGTGACTAGGACAAGTACATCCCAAAATGCGAGCAGTAACTGAGCCGTGGGTCAAACATTCAATGTAGTGAGTGGCAACCAGCATTTAGAAAAATAAAACACAATACAATAGGAAATATCAAAACGCATCAACCCCTGTGAAATCTTGGTTCAGTTACACGTACACTGACACATGCACACGTGCTGGGCCGTGTTCTCTGCAGCTCCTCCCCGCTCCCCCCGCGCCCAGTACATTTCCCTCTGGAAGGACCGTCCCTCCTCCCCATCACCGGCTGACCTGAGGGCTCCTGTGGGAGGGGGTTGCGTTGGTGTCGGGGCCGGGGGAGGAGGGTGGACGACTTACTGGAATCGATGGCACGGAAGCCTGGGAGGCACGCCCAGCCTGAGCAGCGGCCTTCGGGCAATTCCGTCACGTGACTTGGGGTTTCCTCTTCCCTCTGCCACGAGCACACCTCGGGCCGGGGCGGCCCCTTGTCCTGTGTCCTGGAAAGGCACCCAGCCCGGAGCAGAGCCACAGCGTGAAGCAGACGAGGAAGGAACGTCTGCTTTGAAGCCACAGAGATGGCGAGCGTTTGTTCGCAGAGAAAACCTGGCCAGCGACGGCTGCCAAAACGCACGTGTGCGCTGCCCCGAAAACTTCGGCGCTCACTTCGTGAAATGACCATTTGGGAGCCTCATGCCTTAAAATATTAGTTGAGTTCACTTGATGCTAGGTGTTTCCTTGGAGTTGCCATTGATTTGTTTCACTTTTATTTTTGTCATCTTTTCATTAAACAGACTCACTTTATCCCTTAAGACAGTGGTTCTCAACCTTCCTAGTGCCACGACCCTTTAATACAGTTCCAAGGGGTCGCGACCCACAGGTTAACTGCTGCCTTAAGACCTAGGCAAGTATTTCTCAATTAATGGATTTCCAGACCCGCACAGCACCACACTTAGTAAATTAAAATGCATAACAATGCAACTGCCTCTACTATTTAATGATAATGAAAGTTAAATGTCAGTGAGACAGATGGTTTTATAATATACTAATATATGCTAATATCATAGGCTAGGTAAGGTATACACAGCCACTTGCATAATAAGTAACATTTGTGAAAGTCCTCAGCACGAGCGAGGACAGTTTATTTTTCCATCCTTTCTTTCTACAAAGTGCTGTCCAGGCCAAATAGACTCAGATGATGGGGACATTTCTCATCGAGGATGTGCCCACTCTTTCCCGACACTGAAGGTAACAACCTTGTCAGACATCACGCTCAAACGCTAGATGACTGAGCGCTTAACTTGAAGGATCACAGCAAACAGGGTTGTCTTCAGCTCTAGAAAGTATCTTTCCTTTCGCTGTTGCAGCTTTTGGGTGGGTGGTTAAGCACGCCCCATAATACGTCCGCGATTTCCTTCCTAAGTAAGTTAGGAGTGAGGGAGAGAAACACAGCAAGCATTTGAAAAGAATTAAATTTGCAAAGATTGAGGTGTTTGTACCACAATTTGTTTTACTTTAAAAAAATCCTGTCATATCTTCAATAAGAAAAAATAATGGCAATGTCTCTTTGAGGTGATGTGTGCGTGTAGTCAAGGTTCTGAATAAATCACTAAAATCTGCCACTTGAACAAACTCTGAAATCATAGAAACAGTCTTTCCTGGCGTCGTCAGTGTAATGAGGCAGCGTTTCTTACATCTCATCTCTCATCTTAAAGTTCATCTAACAACTTTTCCCTCAACAGAGGAAAAGCAGAGTTTTGAAATTGCTACATATGGACAATACTCCGTAAAGAGTTAAAATCAACGGCCCTGATTAATAATATACATAATATACATGTATATCAACCTTTTCCTCAATAGCACGTCAAGGTCTGCAGACACAGTACCGGCCACTGGTCATTCTCCATAAATGAAGTGACCGTGAAGCAGGCATAGTCCCTTTAATTCGAAGTCCCTCCTTGCTTCACATGCAGAGGGTGATGTCAGGACCGATCACAACATGCACTTCCCAGGCCACCTCAGAGCTTTCACGTGGCCACCAAGCGCGTCAAGATCTCTTCTGTAGAGTGAATGCTCATTAATAAACAGAACAGAAAGTCATTCAGCGCTTCTTTCTCTTAGATGTGCAACATGTACACAGAGAGACCTGGGTCTGTTAGGCAAGTGCGATGCCAACTCACACAATGGTGCTTTACATCCCCCAGCGTATTATTCATGTGCATTATATGACGGTCTTCGGTGTCACCTGATAAAGGGATGATGCTGGATGTTCAGTCAGCTCTCTCTCCAAGTGCATCTGGCACCAACCCTGGCAGCCATGCTGGATCGTGAGCACCAAACCAAGGGAATCAGAGATGTTAACAAGGATACTGCTGAGCCCCTGCAGGAACCAACCCCAGAACTACCATACCCCCAGCTTATGGAAGACACGTTGTTAGAGACAATACACAATACATTCCTTATTGTTTAACGAGCTCTGATAAGGGTATTCTATGAAGAGGCGCCAAAAGCGTCCTAATGGACATAGCGTTCTGTAAGCAGTCCCTTAAATAGACTTCAGTACAAAATCCGTAGCTTTTCCTCCCAAATTGAACGGGATAACCTGAGTCACCTCCTTTCTTTGATGGCAGATGTTTTCTAGGAGCCAGGACTGGAGACCTGTCACAGGACGCCAGCTGTAGGAGCTTCTGAACTCCGCCTCCGCACCATCCAAGGGCTGAACCATCAGCCCCAGGACTCAAAGGGATGACACACGAGGTGTCCAAACAGAGAGGACCAATGGCCAATTCTCCACCTAACTAGCAAGCCAAGACTCTTGGAAAAACGTAACCGCAGTCCTTCTTTCCCACAGCTCTTCACATGCTTAAATCAAGGAAGTACATTTCTTCTGCAAATATCCTACCCAGGCACAATCCTGAAATATTCACGGGGATTCAGCAGGTACAACCAATGCTCTTCAATGTTCTAATTACAGGCAACTCCCGTATGACACGGCTGTCGGGTTCCTTAAAACGCTGTGTTATGCGGGTCAGCGTTACAAGAGACAAAGAACTGGAATTTTAGGTTCCAAAAATTAAAAAGACATACTATTATATTTTTCTAATTAAGAGAAATCTCTTTATGAAAGCCATTTTCACCAAAACCTAAACATATTAATATGTATTAAATAATGTTTTCTTCTTTCCTAATTTCGAGTCAGCTTGAGTTCTGCTCTTAAAAGCACGTACTAGGCCTCATGTAGTTCAGGGATTTCTCTGATTCTCAAACCATGTTAGAGGAAACTGTGTTCTGGGCTGCCGTGTTGCATGAGGGTTTTCCCCAGTTCTCGAACCGTGTTAGAGCTAAACCGTGGTATAGAAGTGCTGTGTTATCCAGGGGTAGCCTGTACATTACTGGAGGGCTGAACTTAAATGTAAAGTTTTCTCAATATTTGCTAATTTGTGAAAGCAATTTTAGCAAAAGTATCCTCGCAAAATTAACCTTTTAAAAAGATGCCAACGGCACACTTACTCCGATTTCGGGGGGTGACATGTTCTTGGAGGCTGGTTATATTCCCGTTTGAGGTTTTCGTTTCTTGCTTTGAGTACACACAACTAACTCCCTTGTTTTTTGTAAGCGTACTTCAATAGATTCTTGTAACAATTTTTTCCTTGAAACGTATTTAGACATACAAGATTATGGGACCTAAAGTGCCCTGTTACTCCACACATGGATGGAACGTCAGTATTACTACTTCTTCCATCACTGGAGCCGTAGGCTATGAGGACCACACACTGTTTTCCTGTCTCTCCCTCATTTGTTAGGAAAACCACACAATCAGATAAGGCAGCATGAAACAGGTGAATTTTTCTCCCCTCCAGACAAAATTAGAAACCACACACAGGAACTTCTTACAAAACAGAGACTAGAGGGCCTGGAATGCAGCCTGGACTACAAGTCGGGACTCTCGGGTCGAATTGTTCAGTCTCAGACTTCTTCTGAGACATCGAGAGGAAAAAAAAAAATCACCCAAGAACCTCCTGGCGCCGCTCTGGCTGCACCTATAAGAGGTAATTATACTTTTCCATTACAGAGCTCTCCGGCATCCGTTGTGACACTAACTAACTCAGAGGAGTAGTTGACAGCTTAGTTAATGCACTGAGCATAAATCACTTTGTGCTTCTCACAGGAATGGGAAATGCACGTCAAGTACAAAGTCTCGCGGTGCGGGAAGGGACACAGAAACTGTGCATCATCAGCCCGGCGCTAACAAATGTCTTATGTGGGAAATAGCACCGCAGCCTGCAAATGAACAAGAAAAATGATGCGACTGACGGGATGGGTTCATTGCTAAGGCAGTGCCGAGGCGAGATGAGGACAATTTGTGCCACAGACTTGCAAACAGGCGATGTGTGGACCATGGCAACTCTGGGACAGCATGTAAGGTCCAGAGTGCTCTGGTCCCTGCCCACTTCTCTGTTACCAGATTGATTACATTAAATGGCCCAATTCTTCATCCTTTCCCGTAGCCATGCTTTTTGCCATGAGATTTTAGGCAACTCCCATCAAGTACTGGAGTATATTTGTGGTATCTGGAGTCTGAACTGGGTCACGTGACTTGTCAATGGTGTGTTCGCAGCTGTGATGCAAACAGATGCCTAAAAAGTGCTTGCACATTTCTGGTTTTGCTCTAGCCCTTCTGTGACTGTGAGGACCACATGCACTGGCCAGGATGCTGAGGATGAGACACGTTAGCTGGACCATCAGCCAACGATTCGCAGACAGGTGAACGAGCCCAAATGAGCAGGAGCCCAGCCTCAGTCACTGACCGAGATTCAGGCGCAAAGTCAGTGCTTAGTGTTTTAAGCCACTGGGTTTTGAGATCATTTGTCGTGCAGCTCTCTGTGGCATGTGACTGCACACACCCTCCAACACTTGCCCCATTGTCCTCTGCACGCCAGCCGCATCAGACACAGTTCTCTGGGGGGACGTGGCCCAGCCAGGGTCCTAGCACACGCTCCTCCCCGAGTCCCCCACCCTGGGCAGTCCCTTCGCTGAGTGTGTTTATTCGTACCTTCTCAGCTCAAAAATAACTTCCTTAGTAAGCCTTTATGTCCATCTCTGGGTAAGTCAAGTTTCTTTATCACATATTCACATAACCTATCAGAGCACTTTTCACTGGTATCTCTGCTAATCACTGCACTCTTGGTGACAGTGGTTTTAAGTCTGTCTGCTACACTAGATGGCAAAGGCCAAGAGTGCAGAAGGCACAGCTACTTCCCGGTTTTCCACTGTGCCCTCCGGCAGCAGACAGCACCTCATGCAGTGGCAATGGCACCGTTCTCACCGAACGAGGAATCTGCAGGATTTCTGGGCAAGATGGCGGAGCAGGTGTGCCCGCCCCCTCCCAGGACGGCGCCAAGATTCCAGCAGGACCCCACAACAGCCAGCGCTGAGAATCGCCCCGAGTCAGCTGAACGGAAGTCGTACAGCTGCGACAGCCAGAGGCCCCCTGGGCGCGCCAGGACGGGCGGAGACGCGGTCCGGACGGTTCCACACCCGCGTGCGAACGTTAAAAACTGGGAGGGCCTCTTGGCAGCAGAGGTTCCCCCCCCAGAGGACCAAGGGGTCCCCCCAGAGGACCAAGGGGTCCCCCCACAGAGGAACAAGGGGCCCCAGCCCCACCCCAGGCTCCCCAGGCCGGGGTTCCAGGGCTGAGAAGCTTCCAGAACTTCTGGCTATGAGAACCAGAGGAGGCTGTGTGAGGCCAAAACCAGGCGCCCCCCTTAAACATCCGCGCACAGACTTACTTGCCCACGGGCTTGCGTGTCCTGAGCTCCAGCGCGGGGGGCAGCAGCTCGAAAGGTGACAGGGACAGACGGGAGGAGCGGAGCTGTCTGGCGTCAGGGAGACGGCGGGAGGGGCGCCTTCCTCCCGGAAGGAGCTGCTGAGCCCACCCCCTCCCTGCATGCAGACGCCGGGCCGCAACATCTGAGTGTCCATCAAACCGGCTTTCACTTGTCCAGCGCGCTGCCGCACTCGTACCCTGAGCCCACACCCCTTCGGGCCCACCCAAGCCCCTCGCAGTGGCTTTTCCACACAGCCTGGCCCAGCTCACGCTGCAGACTTCTATAAAATCTCTCAAAGGTTCACAAAGCCCAAACGAGCAGCTTCTGGCTTCTGCACAAACGTCCCGCTCCTCCGGCTGCGCAGCCCCGAGCCCGCACGGGCAGCAGCTGGCCTCGGTTCACAGACTGGCCTCTCCAGGCACCTCCAAGCCCAGTGCAGGTGGTGGCCATGTGCAGACTGCTTTGTGGCTCATACCAGGGCATAGGCTCTAATTAAACTTGGCCTACAGTGGGTCCCCTCCCAGGAGGCCCCAAGGCTAACATGCCTGGTGGTTAACCTCAGACCAAGCCTGAGCCTCACTCAGCCATCTCCAAGGACAATGCACCCAAAGGACAGGCCTGGCAAGCACCAGAGCCCTGCCCTATGGGGAAACCCCTACACAACAGCTCCTCCACTTCAGTCTCGGCCAGTTCTGACAACCAATCAGCCTGACGGTCAGTCCTTCCCACTGACAAGCAAATAGCAACCAAAGCTCAACTATAGCAGGAGGGCACACACAACCCACACAAGGGACACACCTGGAGCTGGTGACCAGGGAGATTGTAACACTGAGTCACACAGGACACCTACTACATAAGGCCACTGTACTAAGACCTGGAGACACAGCAGCCCTACCTATTACACAGAAATAAACATAGGGAGGCAGCCAAAATGGGGAGAAAAGCAACATGTCCCAAATAATAGAACAGAACAAAACTCCAAAAGAGAATAAAACAAGATGGAGACAAGCAATCTATTAATACCAGACACAGAGTTCCAAACACTTCTAACTGGTTATAAGGATGGTCAATGACCTCACTGAGAACAACAAAGATATTTTTGAACATCGCCTGCATCATGCAAATGATCAATGACTCTTAAATGTTTAAGTTAGAAATGTCAAATTAAAACTTTTCTTATTTTTTATTCAAGCCTTCAGTAAAAACCAATATAATTCTTTAACTTCGCTGCCTCCGACAGCAAATTGAGAGGAATAGGCAGAGCATATAAATTTTAAAAGAACTAATTAAAAACGATGCACAGATCTACTCAAATCATTTAAAGTTTGTTGGCTATTTTACTAATTCCTGAACTGAACTGCAACTTAAATAGAAAACCAAAATGCAGCTAAGTGTCTCGATGCCATTATTTCTTCTGTGGACATTACTGTTCAAGACAAATTCGGGTCAAGTATCTAGATAACTCAAGCAGCATCCACACAGAATACCCAGCAACTTGTACACATGAGTGACCAGGAATTCAGAGAAATGCTGGGAAAATAATAGAACAGAATGAAATGTTAGAATTGGAAGTGTCCTTATGGAGTCATCTGTTCGACTTCACTGAGTTATGGTTGTCACATCTTACTTGTTTCTCCCGGAATACACTGTTTTCCTCTGATTAGAGCTCCCATTTTCCTTACAGAACTGCTCCCTCACTCCCTTATTCTCAGCTTTGATAGTTCGGACAAGACCGGTTTTGTCATCAAGTCATCAAGTGGGTGTTTAACCCAGACCGTACCCTTCAGAGTCCCACAGGGACTGGTTCAGAGACAGGCTCCTGACCCAACACTGGTCATCTCCATGCTGGGATGTTTCTTAGAATTAGTGGGAGACAGAGCTCCCTTCCCTTCTCTTTTCCTGCCTCCCACTCTCACTCTCTTTTACTCCCTTTCCTTTTGTTTTTCTCTCCCTTTCCCCCTCTCCTTCCCTTTCTTAGATGCTAAACTTGAGAATGGAGGGTCAGCAGCCATTCTGCCACCTCGTGGAAATGGCCCGAGGACAAAACCAGCACTGAGGTGGAGTGTTTGAGTTCTGGTGGCTTGGAGTCTCCAGATTCAGCCTTAACTATAACCAGAAACCTGTCTTTTATAACCACAGGAGCAAAACAGCTCTCCCCCTTTCCATTCTCCAGCTTGAGTTGTTGTTTTTTTCCACTGGATAAACACAACAGGTTAATCAACTCAAGTAAGTGAACGCTAACAAGTGGGAGAATTAGGATTTCAATATCCTCTAAATCTGATGCTTGTTCTGGGAGACTGACAGGGTAGAACACCACGTCCGTTAAAATCTGGCATGCAAAGCAGTTCAGATAAAATGTGGGTACTGCTCCACAAGTTTCTTGGACACCGAGTACCCTGTTTGGAGAGTCACCTCATTTCATAGATATTCTTGCTTAGGACAGAACCAAGCTTTAAAAAATATTGATCAGATTTAGAGGACACTATTTTTCATATTTACATACAGTAAAAGTGAGACAAAGACTTGAAGGGGATGACAGAAGGTTAGAAATCTAGGGCACCTTAGAGAAGGTCATGTTCAGAGGGCTTCAGACCCACTACCTACTGCCTGGTTCTCCTCTGCCTCCAGTCAGGACCGCTGGGTCGACACACACACACATCATTCTACAAATACTAATGGAATCTAATCCTTGCTCAGAACCAGGGGCAGCATTTGAGCAATATAAATTCAGACTCCTGGAGCTTGCAAGAACAAACAAACAAAACAATTCTTACAATCACTTATTTTGAAAAACTAAAAGGGGGTTTGGTATCTGCTTGTTATTAACCCTGTTACAAAATGATCACATGAATAACTTAATTCCTTTATCCCCTCTCCACACTAGATCGATCAGAAACCTCAATACATACTCGTATGAGGAAGGTGAACACAGAACTTTACGAAGAGCAAAACATTCAAACATGCTGATTTTTGTCTCATTGACAAAATAAATGTTATTTCTTTTACCATACTGATTATTAAACTATCAAACATCAAAACACACTGAAAAAGACATTGTTGATGTTTTTCATTCATTGCGTAACAATGAAAAAGGACGTAAGACTGAGTTACATATAAAATGGCTTTTGAACTTTTGTCCATATGTGAGATGTATGAGAATACTGTGAATGCATAAAAAACAAAAAAGTTTGGTCTGCTCCACATTTGTCCAATGAGAGGAAAAATGTTAATGCTGAACACTGAACCTCATCAAAAGGGAGCTTATGTCTGCAGGTTCCCTCTGGCCCTATGCAGACTGAAGTCACAGTTTAACCTGTCAGACGTCTGTAACACTTACCTGGGCTGCTTGTTTGTATATAATTTTTATCTTTCATTGAGTGTTCTCCTAAAAGAAATGATTGCTGGTCAAGGTGAGCAGAATGGAGTGTGTGTGTGTGTGTGTGTGTGTGTGAACACATATATGTATCCAATATATATCCCAAATTTTCTCATTTTGGAGAAAAGCCTAAGACACTAAAGGCTAGTGTCATACTAAAAGAAAAATCATTTAAGGACTAAAATTGATAAAATCAGAAATATACAGATCTTAGAGCTTACAAAACATAGGATTTTATTCAAATTTGTATACAAATAAAAATTTACCAAAATATCAACATAAACCTAATTCAAATCCCACCTCCCCCGTGGACGTTACATTACAGAAGGGGAGAGGAGAATGGATATTAACACTCCCAACGTAATTTGATACTCAGTGACGTGTCATCTTGGAATGTCTTAATTACAGAGATTTCTGGAAGAATCACCTTTTTTCCGTTTTCTTCAACTCAAAAATCACATATAAGGCTCCTGGCTTTATTTTGCAGGTGAGGTAAACGGTATATTCAATATTAAGGCAAATGGTAGAATACATCTATGGGATATTAACTAGCGTGGACCTTCCAATGTAAAATGTATTTTGGAATATTCATGGGTTTTCCAAACCTGTTGGCATTAGAAACCTGTCAAAGCTGCTGCCCCTGTGTAAACCGCTCTCTGTGTGACTGTCTCAGCTGCACCTTTTTGATAGTCAATCTGTTACATGCAGCCTCGTCTGGGTTTTTAATGACCTGTGATGTTTTTTTTATTATACCGGATTGAATGTCCATCAAAACCACTATCAGTGAACGAGGGCCTGGCCTCGAATTCTGTGCCACGCACACCGTTTGGCCACATTAGACTGCTCCCCGCAGTCGGCGACACAGTCACCCGCTGAGCAGACTGACCCCGCCAGACAAGTATGAGAACACGGGGCAGTAATTTAATAAAGACTCTGAGTGAAACGGGATGGTCGGGGGCTACCCCGACATCTTATTCAAGGAGACTGAGATTGAAGATTTTTCCCACAATGATTCTTGCTCATCCCCTGCGCACGGTTTTGCCATGAGATAACCATTTCTTTGCCAGTGCAGAGAGGCCCGTCCCTGTTTGTGGGAAAGCCCACCTCTTCCTCCAAAGGGCTGGCACAGGCCTTACTTCTTAGCCACACTGGCCACTGCTTTCTTGGCTGCGTCCTCCAGGTCGACCGCTGAAGTAATTGGGAGCCCGCTGTTACTGAGAATGTTCTGGGCCTCGTGGACGTTGGTTCCTAAAAGAGGGGACGATGGGCAGTTATTGAAGTGAAACTGGAGGTGGCTCCCCGAGAAGTTCGGTAAAATCTGAACTCAACGGACGCCCGGCTTTCACTCACACTGTTTAATTAAAACTCAGTTCCAGCTGCTTCTGACCAGGTCTGGCTACTTAGATAAATCTAGATGATAAATTTTTTTTTCCTCTTTTTACCTGAAATGCTTAGTATTATAAAGATACTGCCT
>PVJL010017468.1:0-18156 GCA_004026885.1 Lyroderma lyra
GGCACGGAGGAGACTGGGAGGGGGCAGACCGGCACGGGGCAGAGCGGCACGGGGCAGAGCGGGACGGGGCAGAGCGGGATGGGGGAGACCCGGAGGGGGCAGACCGGCACGGGGGAGACCGGGATGGGGGAGACCGGCACGGAGGAGACTGGGAGGGGGCAGACCGGCACAGGGGAGACTGGAGCCGGGGAGACCGGGACAGAGCACAGCCGCCATGATCTCACCGGTGGGCCAACATGGCAACGGGTACTGCATGTGTTTACACGGGGACTTAGACCCCAGAACCTTCGAAAATTCGAGCTGACTCACTGAAGGGAAGACCTGGGGAAAGGGGAGAGCAGGACCACTCGGCGCTGGAGGAGAACTAGACACGCCACCACCACGGCTCCCGGAAGACACACTTCAGGCCATCAAATGAGCGGGAGTTCCAAAATGCTATTTCTTTCCTCAAAACGTTCTTTCCCCCCAGGATAAGGGAAACCATGACCGTCCGTGTGGGACGTTCACCAAGCTGACTGCCACGCCCTTACGTGACATTGCCACGTCACTTGGTATTTATGATGCAAATGCACTTGGCATCTTCCCACTGGGGTTTTAAGGACGTCTTTACCCCACCGAGCGACGGAGAGCAACTCCATGACGTCGGGGGGCTGAAATCAAAGCCACTCCACGTCAGCGTTGGCTAGAGAACTGGATAGAGAACTGATCAAAGCCACGCCCGATGTGAGACGCCCCGACGATGCACCGGCCCACGACACTCTTAGACAAGGGCGTTACGTCATTTGGCATTGTTGTGAAAAGGCTTTTGGTCGCTCGCTGTGTCTGGGTTTGGGCTTAGACAACACGGTGGGGCATGAAGCCCATGATTGTAGACGCGAATGCCGAAGGTCCAGGTATACCCTGCGATGGGTAGGAGTAGCCCTGCTCCTAAAAAAGGAAAGGATTTCACTTTTAGAAATGAAACCTCATGTCCTGAATGCCTTTTATGGTGACACTGAAGAGCATCTATCTTCATTCATGGTAAACGTGATCACTTTCTGTAGTGGAGATTATTTGCAAATGTCACGAAAACACAGCTGTCACTGAAAACATAACCTGGCGAACTGCTCCGTAGTGTGAAGGACGTTTTACGCCGGATGAATCAGCACACTCTAATGTACCGGATCTTTATATCCAATTTCCAAAAAGTAACTGTGCTTTGTTCGTAAGGCCCCAATAAGCAGGCGATACTCTCTTTCTCTTTTGCTCATTTACGTGACTTTTTTTTTACCATTTTTTTTCAAGTACTTGACAAAATGGGGCGTTCGCTTACCTCCAGGGTTATTTAAAAATGTAGGTCAAGAAGGCCCCGTGTGGTTTCCGAGATGCAACTAACTCCTGAGCACCTGACACGCTTCTAATGTGCCGTCACAGCTCCGGGAGTGCGTTTGCACCCCGCAGCTCCCCGCTGAATGCACGCGGCTTATTTAACCCCTACAGAGCATCACGTCCTGGTCCCAGCTGACCTGCAGGATGCTCGGGCCCCAGGTTACACGGAACGAACGTGTCTGAAATCGGGGGACAAAGCCCAGGGTCTCGTCCCCCTCCCTGCAGGGGTTGCAGCATTAGGTTTTGTGATCGAGAGGGTAGCTGGGACAGGTGAGAGCTGGGTCCCAGTAACAGAAGCCACTGAGCACCTCATCTGCACAACGGCACCTGCTCCTGTTGGCCTCTGCATGTCCGCCAAGCACCTCTGAACAGCCAGCATCTCCAAGAGATCCAGTTTGTCACGCAAAGCATTATTAAGTAGGGTGGCGCTCAATGAGCTCTTTCAACAGTATGTGTTCTCTGATTAGCACCCAGAGTGGCCCTTCCGACAGCGTGAACGCTGCAAATGAGCTCTCTTAATGATTCATGCGCTCGCACGGGGAGAGCCCCGTGAGCCGGCGGGGAGCTATGCTTATTGAAGACACTCTGTGTCCGCTAGCACCCCCGCCCCCGTGTGCTGCCCGTCGTCTGCATCCTTCAGATGCCCACAGACACCAAGACAACCCGAGAGCTTGCAATTCAGGAGATGGCGAGCGAGATGGAGAACGGGGGCGGGGGGGGCCTCGGTGCACTGCTCGGCGACTCCTGGCTCACACAGGAGAGACGAGGCGACGACTCTGATGGAAGCAATTCAGGGCAGCGGTCGGAGAGCGGAAAAGCGTGAAGGTCTGGGGGATTCGCCTGCGTTTTGTGCCCAGTACAAACCGGTGCTCAGTTGTAACATGGAACCGATGGAAGATTTGGCCACACAGGGTCAGGGCGGGGGGTGTGGGAAGACGGACGGCCCGGTGTCCCTTCGGGGGGCCGGGGACGTGGTGTCATGGGCTGGATGCCTGCCAGGGACGTGAGCTGGCAACTGCTTTTGATGCCTTGGTTTCTGCCTCTGGTGGGCTGATCAGTGCTCCCCCGAGAGATGTGTCCATGTCCAATGCTCAGAGTCTGGAAATGTGACCTTGTTTGGAGAGAGGATCTTCGCAGACGACACTGAGGAGGGGACCTGGGATGAGGTCACCTGGATTTGAGGGGGCCACTAAATCCAATGACACGTGTCTTCATGAGGGTCAGGCAGAAGGAAACGTGAGGGAGGTGGCAGAGGACGGAGTGATAAGGCCACGAGGCAGGGACCGCCCGTGGCCACCAGAGGCCGGCGGAGGCAGCAAGGTTCCTGTGCGGAGCTCCAGGAGGTGGCACGCCCTGCAACACCTCTGATTTCAGGCTCCAGGCCTCCAGACCCAGGAGAGAGCAGCTGCGTGTCATCTCAGGCCACTCCGTGGGGGGTTCTTTGTCACAGCAGCTGTGGTACACAAATGCAGATGCCCTTCCTCCCGGGCTGGGCTGAGCTGGGGACGGCGTGGGAAGCGTCTCTGAACAGTCCTACTGGAGGGGTCCCCACATTGTGCTCCAAGCTCACAGGAGCCCTCAGGGGGCTGGAGTGTCACTCATCCTTCCTTTCCTACCGAGGCCAAGCCACAGCCACTTCTCCTTGTCCTCCTGTTCCCCAGGGAGGCAGACACTGGTCCAGCTGGCCCCCAAAGGCCTCTCAGGAGTGGGTGGAAGATGGCCCTACGGAAGTCCTCTCTGGGGGAGCACAGGCCTCTTTGAAGGCTTCTGTCTGACGCGTCCCAGAGACCACCAGCCCGGACCGTCCTGAGCTCTCCCATGAGCTTCCATAGCAGTGGCCCAGAAGCTCAAGGGCTCTTGTGCTCTGAGCTCCAGTCACCTCTGTCGGGTGCACATGCCCCGTGACATCCACACTCAGGGCAGACCTTAGGGCTGTCTCCAGTGATACCAGGCACCATGGGGGCCCCGCCGGTTTTCAGGGTGGTGACACTGGTCATCACTTGACGTCTTCCTCCTTGGTTTCCTCTAGCTCTCCTTTCCTCTGTCTGTCTCATTTCCCTTGTGCCGGAATTCCCACCCATGAAATAAAAGGCCCAGAAAAGGGGTAAAACCCAGGGCGTGTATGCAAGAGTGGGAGGGGAGAGCTGTGTGCTTCTGGGCAACGGGGTGCAGACACCCAGGAGGGCCTGTGTGCGTGCGCATACATGTGCACGTGTGTGCATGTGTGTGCACCATCTCCGTGTGTGCACGTGTGTGCATGTGTACATCTGTGTGCATGTGTACCATCTCTGTGTGCACGTATGTGCATGTGTACCATCTCTGTGTGTGCACGTGTGTGCACGTGTACCATCTCTGTGCGTGCACGTGTGTGCATGTGTACCATCTCTGTGTGTCCATGCGTGTGCGTGTGTATCACCTGTGTGTGCATGCGTGTACATGTGTACCACCTCTCTGTGCGTGTGTGCGCACATGTGAATATGTGTGTGTGCATGTGTGGATGTGTATCTGTGTGTGCACATGTGTGGGTGTATATGTGTATTTGTACCTATGCATGCATGCAGGTGGGTGCATACGTGTGTCTGAGGTGTCTTTGTGGGGCGTGTGTGAGAAAGACAGAGGGGGGACCATCGAGGGGCACGCATGCATGGAGGGGGTAAAACAGGACGTGGGGAAGAGGATCGAGGTGGCAGAAGGCCCCAGCTCATGCCCTGCCAGCTGGAGGCAATGGCTCTGGGGGCCCCGGTGTCCCTTGCACGTCTTCCTTTCAGCCTGTGTACCTCACTGCCAGCACTTCTAGAATCTTCCTGCTCAGCTAAACCTACTTAACACAGACATGGTGGCAGCAGGTGAAGGAGTCCTATCTGGGCTTTTAATGGAGCACCTGTGCGTCATGAACAGTCACCCCACTGTGTTGTGCTCCCGGGGAGGACAGGGGTGAGGGCAGGGGTGCCGGTGACAGAGATCGTGGGGGAAGAAAGCACTCTGGAAACGTGAATTGAAGGGCTGAGATGCTTCCCAGGCTGGAGTCTGCTGGGACTGAGATCGAGGAGGCAGGGCAGGGGTGTGTGGAAGGGAGGAGGCAGGAAGGGAGAGAGGGAGAGAGAGCCAGAGAGATGGAAAGACGGGGAGGGAAATACAGAAAACTGGGGAGAGAGAGAACAACAGAGGGAGGAGCAGACAGAGACAAAGACACAGAGAGGGGAGGATCCCAGAGATGGAAACACACACACGTGTGCAAACACACATGAGCATTCACACACATGAACATGCGCACACATGCGTGCACACACGAACATGCACACAAACGTGCATGGACGTGCCCACATACATGCATGCACACACACACACGAACATGCACACACACATGCACAGATGTGCCCACACACATGCATGCACATGCACACATATGAACACGCACACACGTGAACATGTACACAAACGGGCATACACGAACATGCACACACATGTACACCAACATGCATGAACATGCCTGCGTACATGCATGAACACACATGTGCACACACACAAACATGCACGGACATGCCCGCACACGAACAGGCACGTGTATACACACACAGAGGGAAGAAACCTGGAGACACGGCACAGGGGAGAAATGGAAACAAGGGCAAAGAGCCACACGGAGAGAGAAGCGGAGGGAAGAGGGAAGACGTGACATGCACACGGTGACACAGAGGAGGGGCAGAGAGCGCCCTGAGTGGTGGCGCTGTGACGACAAGAGGCTCTGTCCCCTGGCCTGGCAGTGAAGGCCACCCTCCCTGGGGCCTCCGCGTTACCGAAGCCATTTCTGCGCCTCGTCTCATCAGTCTGCAGCCCCCCAGACCACAGGCCGCACCCCTCAGCCCCGGCCGCCTGCAGTCTCCGTAGGCTTTGACTCATGCCCCGAGGAAGGCGGGGTGACTCGGCCATTATTTCAATGTCACGCCTTGTTCTCTGGCATAACGGTCCATTTCTCACCCTCCTGTCACTGCCCTCCGGGGGCCTGTGGTGCCACTAATATTTCCAAAAGTTCAGACTCAACCAGTGAGCATCGATCTCTCCCTCCGCCCCTAACCGCTGTGCTGGCTGCTGCCGTAACAACCCGTGGCCGCGGCCCTGATCCAGCAGCCCTGCCCTGGGGGGGGGGTCCCGCAGCCGCCCGCACTGGGGGGGCCTTCGGGTCGAGGCCGAACCCCGCCGCATGGTAGCTGAGCGCCAGGGGACGCCCCTTCCCGGCAGGAACCGGCCCCACAGGCTCAGCCTCGCACGCCGACTCCGAATGCGCGTGAGCTTCGGGGGGAGAAGGGGAGCGTCCGTGCTGGGACGGAGCAGGCGTGGGCCGACGCGGGAAACCAATACCGGAGGGTGACGCCCGGGCCCCGGGCACGCCCCGGGTCTGCAGCAGCGGCTCCGGGCGGGGCGACGCCTAACGGTGTGCCTGCAGGCGGTCTGTGCTGCCACGGCTGGGCGGGGTGGGGGTCAGCTCCCGGCTTCTACTGGCCAGAGCCCAGGGGTGCTATAAGCAAATCCGGGGGCGCCCCCCACCGCAGGGAGCGGCCCTGCTGCGGGCGGACTAGCGGAGATGGCCGGAGTTCAGCCCTCCGAGCGCGTCCTTGTTTCTCTTTCGTTTTACCTGAAGAGCACCGCGTGCGACCAGAATGAGGACCCGCAGTCCCCTGCCTCAACCGGCCCACGAGGAGCGACGGCCTCGGGGCGTCGTGGGAGGGCGGGCCCCAGCCCAGTGGCTGGAAGGGCCTCTCTGAGGTGACCCACTGGGCGGGCGCTCAGACCCACGGGACGAGCACAGGTCGGGGGCCCTGCGCCTTGTGCCCACGTCCCGCCCCGCCTCTCCTGTGCCTTGTGCCCATGTCCCTCTCTGCCTCTCCTGCGTGAGGGGAAGGGGGCGCCGGATGCTCTAAGGGAATCCTTTATGTCTAAGAGATCCCTTACACCCTGAACTCTCTCACCTGTGGGACCTGCGTGAGCACATCTGTGCTAAAACTGGGGGGTCAATGTGGGACCAGGGAGTGCCTCCTCGAGAGCTGGAGATGCCGAGGTGCACCACACTCGCGGTCCCCCCGGCCCGTGGCATTCTCTACTGGCCCGCCCCACTGAGCCCTGCACGGGCTTCCCCGCAGAACCAAAGGGAGGCCCCAGGGACACGCCGCTCCACGGGGCCCCATGGAAATGGGCTTTCACCAGCCTCTAACCAGGTTTGAGATCAGTGCTTGGATGGAGCTGGATTTTAATGCCCAAGGAAGCAGCACAGGTGCTTGCATGCCAGCAACTTCAATAAAACCACACAGATCAGACGTGCGATGACATGACAGCTTCTAAGAGCTGGTGACAGAGGGAGCACAGCGCACAGCCCGCCCACCGCGGAGCCGGCGAGACCTAACGCCGCTTTGCTTTAATATTAATGGTAACGAGAACCCGCAAACCGACCTCTCTCGGTAACTGAATCTGCATTTCCAAATGGCAACCAGGAAAAACCCTGAATAAATCATGGGGGGAGGGCGACACCAGAGCCCCACGGACACGGGTTCGGTTTCCATCCTTGGCTTGTTCGCAAGGGGCTTCATGCATTTTTAAGAGCTCAGCATACCTCCACACCCACTCGCCGTTCCAAGCTACGCTGACCCACAAAGCCCTTTAGGACAAAAGGCAGGACTGGAAAACCGGCCCCAACTTGCAGGCCAACTGGGCACCTGTTAGCGGTGACTCTGAAGCCCCCACTGGGGAAGGGCCCATGAGTTTCAAAGACAGTTCCCGTGTAGCACCTGTGGGGACCTGCACACTGGGGACCACCGAGGGGGAACCCTGGCTGGGGGCTTGTACCTGCTCAGCCCTGAGGCTGCCGGACCCTTCTCCACAACCCTGTGCGTCCTGAGTCATCCCACAGGAGGACTGAGCGCCGGGTACAGGAGACACGCGTCTGTGGAGCTCAGGAGGCCAGAGAGAGGGCGCCCGGGGGCAGGGGCACGATGGCGAGGAAGACGGGGCTGGCCGCCCAGAGCCTTGGAGGTCTTCCTCCCCAGAGCCGCGGGAGCCCATGCAAGGGGCTTCACCACGGCAGGGCCGGCGCCGTCACGTGAACTGATGGCGTGTTGCTTCTCAGTTTGGAGCACATGATGCATAGAGTTTGGTGCCAGCCGTGTCCGCACAGGACGGCCCTGAGAGGTGGCGGTCTTCGTTGTCTTCTGACCTGCGTGTGTTTCCAGGCCCTTTGGGGTGCTTCTGAGCCATCACGACAGCTCACGGGGCTGTGTGCGTGTGTGTGTGTGTGTGTGTATGTGCGCGCGCGCATGCGTGTGTGTGCACGCGCATGCGTGCATGTGTGTGCGTGTGTGTGTGCGCGCGCATGCGTGTGTGCGTGCGTGCACGCGGGCGCATGCGCTAGCATGAGCATGTGTAGGTGGCGCCGTGCCTGTCCGTAAGCTGGGTGTTTGCCTTGTTTCTTCAAGCTCCTCATTGGTCAGTCTTGTGTCTTCCAGGCTCCGTGTGTGCTGCCTCTGACAGTGCGTGTCGTCCTGATGAGCCAGGAGGCTGTGGGGACGGTTGGTTTCATCCATCACCTCTGCCACATCTTTGGACAATACCTGCTGCGGTGTTTTTTAGAGAAGACAGTCATAAACACAGGCTGCAGGGGTGAATGCAATGTGTTTGTGTCTTAATGGGGCCTTTCTGGAGGTGCAATCACGGTGCTGAGCCTTTGCTTGCCGTCTGCAACTCTGGAACCTAGAAGCTTCCTTCTGCTCATTCAGCAGGACACGGGGGGCCCTCCTGCCTCCCCATCACAGGTCTGTCAGGCACAGGCTTTTCTTCCCCTTCCACCATTCGTGGGCCCCCAACAGCCAGAGCTGAACCCCAATAAGAGGCCCAGGAAGAACAGTGAGCCAAGGGGCTCAGAGCAGGACAGGCAGTCAGAACAGGGCACACACTGGGGGACAAGAGGACGCACGTGGGGGCAGCGGTAGCCGCCGGTGGGAGGTTCACGGGCTTGGGGACATGTAACCGGCGGCAGGAGGAGGAGGAGGTGGGTGCCCACGTGAGTGAGCGTGGTGTTTCAAGCTCGGGACCCTCTAGAACAAGTCCTGCCACCCCTTAAGGTGTCGGGGGGAGCTCAGACTAGAATCACAGGAGGGTCCTTCAGTGGACGAAACTGCAAACACCTCGGAGCGATGGGTTTTCTAGCAGGAGCCAGGACGAGAGCATTCGAGCACCCAGGTCTCTCAGCGCGGGAGTGACGCCCATGTGGAGGTGTTGCAATGGCCCCCGGGTCCTCCTAACCTTCAATCGATGGAGCACGGGGGGCGCGCGTCTGCCCGGCAGGCTCACAGGGAACGCCAGACCCTGCCCGCACTGTCTCTCTTCTCTCCGGACCACTGTAGCCTCAGGACCTCGGGCTGGCTTGCTCTGCCCCGTCCATCCGAGACCTCAGCTCGTGGCCCGCTGCCTCCAGGAGGCCTTCCCTGACCATCTCCTCCAAACCCCTGCCAGACTCCACCCCCTTCCCCAGATGTCCCGCCCTTCCCTGCCCTTCCCAGGATCTGAAAGTAGACGACGACGTGTTTACATTAGTGTCTGTCTCCCGCAGGGACCTAGCACCTTCCAAGCGTGGTCTTGTCTCCCCGTCTCCCCAGCTCCTAAAGCAGGGTGGTTACCGAATGGGGGCTCAACAAATATACCCCAAAGGGAGAGACGCAAGCAGAGAGGCTGGGAGGGGAGACACTTGGACTTGAATGGAGATCCTTCCCACAGCTCTTGGAGTAACATTCATGATAGAAACGTCCAAGTTGAACTTCAATGATGTATAAAACGTAAGAGGAGGATGCCCGCCCAGGGCCTGGGGCCCCAGCTGCCCCACCCAGAGGAGGAAGGGAAGGAGGGACGTACTTGCTCAGAGGCATGAAGTGTGACGCCTCGGGCCACGAGGTGCGAGTCGGCGCCAGTTTGCCTGCCAGCAGCGAGCTCAGGTCCTCTGCCAGTGACAGAGGCACAAGGAGGGCGCGGGTGGGGCCCGGTTATCTGCAGGGAGGCTCTCCAGGGTCAAATTCTGATCCAAGAGCCAACACGAGAAGCACACAGGGGGAGGCAGCACGGTCACAGTGAGAACCGAGAAGGCCAAGGGCAGCCACGGCCAGAGGGTGCGACCCCGGCAGAGGTCACGCTCCCCTCGCGCTCCTCGGCCCCACACGCACACTCAGGAGAGCGTGAGCCGTGGGCCGGAGGGCTCCGAAAATGAACATCCAAGAACCGCTTCACAGACCTGCTTATTCAGACAACTAAGCAGTTGGCAGCGGGCAGGGGTCATTTCCAGATAGAAAAAGGTCACCGGCGGTCATCACGGAAGCGCTGACGTGCGTACACTTAAGGCTGGGGTCCCGCAGGGGGAGAGCAGAGCCCCAAGGGGGCCCGTGTGTCCCTGGCTGCCGGCCGGCCAGGCCGGATTAGGTTGCACATTTGAAGCTCTAGACTGACTTAGCAGCTTGGTGCCTCAGCGTCTCTCGACTGCACAGGGGAAACATCATGAATAAAGCAGGGGCAGCAATCCGAGATGCTAGGGACTGGCTCGAGATGCTACCCGAAACCCAGGCGGGACACCGTCACCCAAGTACTGGAAGTCACCTCACCCGAGACGAAAAGAAGCTGTTCGCCTTCCCGGCGGCTTCTCGGAGGCGCAGAGACCTTTGTCTGTCTGCTTGGTTTGATGGTTCGAAGGGTGGGACTAGTCACCCCTCATTGTGGGGGAAAAAAAATGACAGCAATGGCATTTTATTTACGTAAAATGCCCAAGTCCTAAAAGTGCAGCAAATTCAAAACTCAGGCATTATAAAAACATCTAAAGGCAGATTCTGACACCTGTCTCAGGTGTGACCTGTCCACGTTTCAGGGCGAGCTCCCCTTACCTGAGGAAGGGGTTTCCTTCGAACTTCGTAGGAGCAAGGACAGAAACTAATCGCTTTGTTCAAAGTTAGACTGAAAGATGAAGTGCACGTAACTGTCCTCTGGTATTTTACTAATAATTTATAGTAATTGCAATATTTTATCCCATAGGCCAGTCTTGCTGTTGCCATAACCACGATGCATCCGTCCCTTCAATAATGCTTTTTAAGCACCTACTGTATCTGCCGGACACAGCGCCGGAGTGTACATGCAACTCCAGCAAATCATTTCAAGATATTTCCGGAACAGACACCTTGCTGGACAGAGGGAGGGAATAGAAGACAAGTTTCTTATCTTCCTCCAGCCATGATTTGGCCAAGCTCATTTAACTTGATCCTGATTTATAGAGAGTTTAAAAGCAAATGGGGAAGTAAAAAGAGGAACTGATGGTGAGGAGAAAGATATCCAGAGATTTCCAAGGCCACCAGAGACACACGCGAACCGACACCCTCTGGAACCGAGGCAGAACGTGGCACACGGCCCCAGGGACTGCCGGCAGAATAATAAAGAGCAATCGTGGGTCTTGTGCCCAGTGTTGAATTTCATTGTGATAAAGGACCAATACGAAGGCTTCCAGAAGGATGAAATATTCTTTCTAAAATGCATGCGAATGCTTATTGACTCTATGGTCACGTGGAGTGGACCAAACAAAGTTTGTGGACGTTAGGACTCCCACGCATTTACGAAATCACTCGCACCTAACGGTACAGAATCATGACACCGTGTACTGAGAAGACAGGAACTTGGCGCGATCCTCCCACGGCTCTGATGGAGCCAGGCGGCGGTGTCAGGGCAGAAGTTCCAGTTTCTTGTCAGGGTTAACCCGACGATGCGAGCACGTCGTCGGACGGGAAGGCGGGCCCTCGCTCAGCTGGCGGTCTGCACGCCAGGGCAGGGCCGCGACCCCGGGGCGCGCTCTGCCAAGGCAGGAAGGTGGCGTGTCTCTCAGGCGGAGGCACGAGGTGCTCAACTGGGCGGCACACTAACAGGCGGGCGCTTTCCTGGACGTCAGCGGCCGCGAGAGGAAGACGAACCCCGGGAGGAAGGGGGGGAAGCCAGCGGCACACCTGGGGACGCCCCCGGGGGCCCTGGGGATTCGAACCACAGAGACGACCGCCTAGCGGCCCGACCTGCGTGCCTCTTCCATCCCGCACGAACCCCACGGGGTAGGCTCCCGCGCCGAGGCCGCACAACCAGCGCGGACGGCTCCTGTCCTGTTTCTAACAACACCCGAACCAAGGCTTAAAGCTCGGACACACCACGCACGCGTCACGCTTGTGAACCCCTAATGGCTCCCCGCGCCCACACGGAGCCACCGGCCCAGGCCGCGAGCGGGACCTGCACACGGGAAGCCTGCGGAAGCGGAGGCTCCGCTGTCCCGGACGGAGGGCAACCCCAGGTCTGGCCCCAAACCCTGGGTCTGGCAGACGGAGTTGAGCCTTGCTTCCTGTCTCCTTGACCTTGACCTTGTAATAAAAGACTTTTTTCTTTCCTCAAATGCCAAAGTACTGGCTTCTGTGAGCATCGGGCAGCGGGGCCTTTGCTGGGTAGCAATGCTATGCCCACTTTACAGATGCAGGAACGGAGGCCCAGCCCGGCTGAGAACGCGCTCACAGGCCCGCTTCCTCCTCCCCGCGCCCCTCGCCCTCAGGCCGCAGACACAGAGGGTCACGGCATTTGCCCCGCGCTTTTCTGCCCTTGCTTTGCACACAAATGTCAACAACAACAACAGAAATACTTGAAACAAAGACACCCACAGGTCACAGCTCGCCGTCTCCCCGCGGAGGCAGCCCGGATGGAAGCACGCGAAGCCGTCGTTCTTGCCTGTCGACCGGCACGGGTCTCGGCTTGGTTTGGAAGACGAGTTGCTGGGCAGACAACTCCTATTTTCCATGTTTTTGTGCATTTATGAGGCTCACTGCAGCCGGGCCTTATGCCATCGAGCCCAAGGGAATCACAGTAATTGAAAAGTGGAGATGATTCCTGAAGTAGGACCGGTGCCGTGGGGCAGGAAGTGGGGAGAAGAGAAGCAGGACAGGGTTCAACCGAAGGCCCAGGCGGGCTGCGCAGGCATGGGACCCGTTTCAGTGGCCCTGCAGACAAGAGCCGCACTGCCACCGCCGTTCGGCTTCGGTCTGAAGATGAGCTTTGCCCTGCGCAGCGGTCTGCAGCTACCTCAGCCACTTAAAAACGGTCCCATGCCACCAAGGTTTCTGGCTTCTCTGGAGAACCCCGTGCATCCAAGGCCCCGTTTCTGCTTGGGAACAGCTGGTGGCAGCTTGCTAGTCACTTTGCTCCAGACTGTCACTGAACCGTCGCTGCCTCCACCACCCCCTTTACTCTGCTCTACAATCTCCCCATTCATTTACCTGACTGACCGGTCCCTGCAGGCCCGAGAGGCCGCAGCTCCGTCCACAAACCCAGACCACGCCTGCACGCTCCAAGCGCAGACCCAACCACCGTGGACATCGCGCCGGCCAGTTACCGCCACGCTGAGTGACTCCGGAAACCAAGTCGCAAACGCCGGGGCCCTGGCAGACCGCTGTCCTGGGGAACCCTCAGCGCAGCAAGCTCCAAACGCCGCCCCCAAGTTTCTGACACATCCAGTGGAGGGGGGCGCCTGTCTAGAATCGGGGTTCCTTGGGCTCTGTGACTGCTTGGACAGGAGAACGTGGCAGAAGGACGTGGCAGTTTCCAGGCTCAGCTTTACAAAATGGGTCATTAGGACAGTCACCAGGCGGCAGGGAAGCCCCAGCCACCTTGCGGGGGAACCCACCTATAGGGGCACGGCCAGCACCCACTCTCGGGGGCAGGGCCCACTTGGGCAGTGGGTCTTCCAGCCCTGATCGAGTCCCCCCATGTGACGCCGCTGGAGCAGAGCAGCTGTCCCCACGAAGCCCCGACCAAACTCAGACCCGTAAACCCAACAGGGGACCCGTGTGAGCCAGCCGCTTTGGGCTGGAGCACCAGGCGGCCGTCCACGCCCGCAACGCCCCGTCTGCCCGCCCTCGGGGCCCCCCGCGCGGGCCCTTACACGGTGGCGCGCGCACCCCGCTGCTCACCTGGCCGATGTGCCTTGGGGACCGCCATGTTCATCACTCGCCCTCCATCCTGAGGTTTGGGGGGCGACGCCGTGAACCTGCAGATCCCCGACTCGGAAGGGGTGCTGGAGGTCAGGCTGTCAGTGTACTCGTTTGTCCCTGCCGTCAACTGTTCGGATGACGTGTCGGAGATGAAGCACTCGGTGATGGTGAACTTGGCGTGCCTCAGCTGCTCCTCCATCTTGGCGTGCTCGTAGGCCCTCGCCAGCTCCTCGTACGTGGACGAGGCACTTTCTGTGGACACCATGCTGCTTCGCGCGCGGTCTGGGCCGTGGGGCAGAAAGAGCAAGGCAGCGAGTGACCACTTAGTCTGCGCAGACGGGTGGCCCTGCTTGGCTCCTGGCTATTTCTCCCAGGTCGCTGGGTGTCACCTTGTGGCTGGCCTTGTGAGCCTCAGCAAAGCGGGCTCACGGCACCCCTGTAGCCAGATGCCACCAGTCTGGGACCTTTCCATAAACCAGTAACGCACCCCGCGCTGTGACTGGCACATCGCCGCGTGCCACCGAGACTCTTCAATGGGCAGCGAATGACCCGCCTCCTCCCACCTCGGCCTGGCTAGGAAGACCTGAGAGGCTTTGCAATCGAAGCTGGGACTTCGCACAGAAACGGGGCGCAAGGCAGAAGGGCCTCCGGCCTCCGAGACTCCTTCCTTGGGGCGGCCACCCCTGTGGGGACTAGAAAGTGCCACCAGGGCAGAAAGGGGGCACCTCTCTGGCCGCAGAACCTCCGCCTTTCAGGCCCACGAGGTGCAAAGTTTTGCAGCCGCCGCTGTGGAGCTCGGGGACGCTTCTCAGAGAATTAAGTCGCAAAAATAAACGCGTGTGGTGGCGCCTCACCTTAGGAGCCCTGTCATCCAGGACAGAAAGAACAGGAGCACTACCATTCCCCGCAGCTATGAGGTTAGATATCACTTCTTTTCAGGACGTCAGCGGGAGGGGAGTGCGCCACCCGGGGCTATTTTTAGGCGCCGTCTTCCCTCAGAGGTGGGATCTTGGGGCTCGGTGGCAGAGACGAGGCGACTCACCTCACAGTCAGCCCCTGCTCCACTGTCACATGGATCAGCCCACGCCCCCCCCGAGTGCGCGCCGACCTCGTCATGGAACCTCAAGTGCAGTGAGCGCCCCGACCCTGGAGACGGCCGTGGGCCTGCCGCCCTCGGAGTGCCATCAGGAGAGATGGCAGCTGTGTGGGGGGAACGTGGAAGTGTCTCCGGTGTCACGTGTGGGGTGGGAACGAAAGTGGAGAGGGGGACACGAGGACACCCGCAGAACTCCCTGGGCCCTGGCTGGCGTCGGTGCTGGGCGGTTGTGTGGGTCCATGTTGGGAAAACGGCCCAACCATGGGCCCGTGACCTTGAGAGAGCCCATGGAGCCCGTGGGTTGAGGGGACCGGGGCGTGCGGCCCTACCTGTGTCCTGCGAGGGGCTGACGCTGTAGCTGTCGCTCTCCTTGTCCATCGACCCCACGGCCCTGGGCGTCGGCAGCCTCCAGTCCGTGGTGAGCGTGTGTGCTGAAATCGTGGGGTGCGGTCTGTTGAGGGTCCACTGGCTGGCGTAGCGGTTCCTCGCTGTGGGCCCGGCCTTTGCATTCCTCCTGGTGGTGGGGTCTGTCAAGAGCCAAGAAGAAAGTCCATCTTGGTCCCTGGAGGAGTGTGGTCCGCTGGGGTCGAGGCATTGAGTGTGGTGCTCCCGACCAGCCCTACAAAGCCCACCCTGCAGGGTGGGCGCCTCCAGGAAGGCTTCCTTGACTACACCTGCCCAGAAGACGCACTTCCCTCCTCTCATGGTCTGAGGCAGTCGTGGGATCCTGAGCACTCCCGTAAGCCCCCTAAGGGAACGGACTTCAGAACTGGACTCGTCAGTCATGAACCTGGGCCATGCATGCTCTTGGCTCTTAATTAGCTGCATCACTTGCACTTCCGGAGAGTCACCAGCTCCTGGAGAACCAGCGAGCTCAGCCACATGTGCCCTAACGTGGCTGCCTTTCCACAGCCCTCCTACTATGAGGTGCTGACAGGGGCTGGATGGTGCCCCCAAAAGGTAAGTCCACATCCTAACCCCCAGGACCTCAGAATGTGAGCTTGCTTGGAAACGGGGGCACTGCAGATGTCATCAGTTAGGGTGCGGTCAGACCGGAGTAGGGGGGGACCTTAACCCAACAGGACTGTGTAAGAAGAGGGGACAGTACAGGAAGGAAGGCAGCGGTGGGGCGACGGAGACCGAGCCAGGAGGCTGTGGCCATCCGCCCAGGGACGTCTGAGACGGTGGGCAAGCAGCAGAAACTAGGAGGGGGCAGGGAGGACCCTCCCCTCCAGGTGGCAGAGAGAGCGTGACCTGCCGACACCCTGACTCTGGCCTCCAGACTCTGGGCCTGTGGGGTCCTGTCCTCAGCCTCCCGTTGGTGGCCTGCTGTGGCAGCAGCCCCAGGAGACTAACACAGGCGTCTCGTGCGGTTCTTGTACCGACTCGTGGCCTTGACTGTGACTGTTTTACTCATTGGCTACTTGCGAGTGCCCAGAGCCGAGGGACAATCCTGTTGTGTCCTCGCGCTCTCTCAGCCCCCTGAGCACGGCAGCTTGTCTCTGCAGTGCGACTGCCTGAGCTCTGAAGGACACCTGGATGTTCCATGTCGAGAATAAGCAGTTACTGGGTGGATGTCACACGTCCACCAACTTTCGAAGCGCAGAGGTTTATGTGCACACGGGCTGGTGCCAGATGAGTTCCACGTGCCCTAAATCCGGAACCGAAGGCGGCAAGGCAGTGAGGTGGACCGAGTGCTCAGCTCGGCTCCCTGGTGAGCTAGGAAACCTGATGTTCTCATAGCACAGACTGCTTGGACCACAGCATTGCCTCTCGTGGAATTCTCCGGAAAAGCAGCAAGGCTCATTTACCTGCAATGATTATGTTCTGGGGGCTCTAGCCTGAAGACAACGTAAGATCTCAGATGGGCCACCCCTCCCACCTTAGAATCCTCTGCTTCTTTCAAAACGGTCTGGCCCCTCTGCACACAGCCGGCCGTGTTTACTGGTCATAAGTCATGGAGCAGGTCGAGAGAACAAAACCGAGAGGGCCGACCCACGGCATCCACGGACGTGTTTATCCATCGTCCTGAACCCAGAGTCTCCCCAGGGCATGGCGGCGTGCTCATCCTGGGGTCCGTCTGCAGGGTCGACTCTAACCCCTGGCACACAGAGGTCCCTGGACAGTTACATACCGCCCAAGGTCACTTTGTGGGTAGAGTAATGCAAGTGTAGAGAGAAGTGACATGGCTCAGCAATTAAGTGATAAAAATGGAGCCCAAGGTTATACCTTTTGGTTCAGAGACTGCCCATTACCTGACCACACGTGCCCTCACCCGGGCATCTGAGTGTGCTGGTCCGGTGTCCCGTGACCCTGGCTCGTCCACCCAGGTTGGGTCACGGGAGACAGAGCTGCCACAGTGGTGAGATGACTTTCCCTTTAAACGGAGGGTTTGGCTCTTTGTAAGCTTCTAGTTATTAGACCTTGAACCTAATCCATCATCCCACAATGCAGGAAAGCAGCATTACGACGACAGCCAAATCGATATATTTTAAGATTTCCTGGGTCATCAAAATGCTCTGTCTTGGTGCATATTGTCTGGGGCATTGACTCTAAGACACATTTCATCCCTTACTGGCAGCCTCCCACGGAAGAATTATCGGAAGATTTCCTTTCCACCTTGATTAGAATGTAAATGAGTTATGCCAGAGGCCAAGCTGTCCGGACGAGGCAGGAATGGGAATTGGGGTTCTCCGCGGGGAGGCCAGGGGACAGAGGCTCTCGGAGAGGGAGCCGCGTTCTCATGGGTGGGAGGCGAAATGCCTTCCAGGCACTATGGACTTGATAAGTGGAGCTTAAATAAGCGGAGCTTGCTTGTTATTTAAATGCTAATGAATCTTTCCCAGAAAATTACCCAGGTCCTTACGTAAATTGTGAGGGCTCTCATTTTTATTCTTCTTGAACTTTCTTGCAACCACAGCGGTGGATCAGGTTTGCTCCTGGTATGAACGCTCCGGGGGAGGAGGGTCAGAGACAGTCCCATCCAAGGACAATCTCCTCCACCGCCCAGAGCCTCCTCGCCCTGTTTCTCCCTGTCCACCCTGCCCCTCACTGGTGTGGGGGGGCAGAGGCCCTCTCTCCCACAGCCCCTTTTCTCCCTGAGATCACCCCACGTGGAAAGTTCCCTGGGCAAGATGCACTCGTCAGCCTCTGTGCGAAGCCGGAACTCTTTTCAAGTTAATTTGGTTCCTGATCCATTTTCTCTAGACGAGGACCGTCCCACCGGTGGCCTGAAAATGTTAGCAATATAGGTCACGATGTTACTTTCCTGCATCTCTAGGCTGCAGTTCCGTTCTGCTCCGCACAAAACTGTCTCAGTATGTAGAATACTGAGGTCGTTGACACATTTTTTTTTTTTTAATAACCAGGTTTCTGGAGCTGTGTTTCACTTGAACTGATCTCTTCTGTACGATAGCTCCAGAGATAGCAGCTAAATTAAAAATTCTACTTGGACTCCCCACGGTGGCCTGCTTTGTGCATCTCACTAATCTACTAACGGGAGAAATGTTGGCATTTACTGCCCCTGCATGGAAAAGTATTTCATTTGGCTCCCCAACATTCTAAGATAAATACAACTTGGTGATGCGGCATCAGGCTAGCCGAACAGCTAACGTATTAGAGGGTAAGTGATACACATAATTCCTGGCCTTTCGACATCGGCCTGAA
>PVJL010017469.1:0-18126 GCA_004026885.1 Lyroderma lyra
AATCGGTGAGCTGGATTGACGGCGATGGGCGTGGCCGCGGCGCCGGGGCCCTCAGATCGAGGCTACCTCCCCCTCTCAGCCGGCAGCACATTCCGCCGCTGTTGCTGCCGCCCGGCCCCGCGGTTGTCTTTGCTGGAGCTGCAGTCGCGCTGGGGTTAGGGCGGGGGGTGGGACCGGCAGGGAGAGGAGGAGAAGGCTGCGGCAGAGGCAGGTGAGAGGAGGAAGGAAGCGGCGGCGCAGCAAGCACAGCAGATCAGGCGGCGGCCCGGTTCCTGGGAGTGTCGGTGCAGCGTGGTGGTTGGGGCGGATCCCGCGGGGCCCGGGCGGGGGAAGGAGTCACCGGCCCGGCCATGGCGGACAACGAGAAACTGGACAACCAACGGCTCAAGAATTTCAAGAACAAAGGCCGCGACTTGGAGGTAAACTCGGGGGCGCCGGAGGGGTGGGGGCCGTGGACCTTGGGCGGATCGCCGCCGGGACTTCGAGTGTGGGGAGTAGGGGCGGGAGCCGCCGCCGTGCCGCGGGGGAATGGCGCTGGGGGCTGGTCCGTCCGTGACGCTTCTGCTAACGCTCCGGGAAGTTTGTGTTGGGCCTGGTGCGCCTCCGCCGGGGAGCGAGGTGCCGGGGTATGGCCAGCGCGGCCTAGGCCTGCCCGGCGGAGCCGGTCCGGCGGCGGTGCGAGGGGCTGGGCCGTGCGGCGGGGAGGCCGGGCGCGGCGGTGCGGAGGAAGCGTGCGTCTGCCGCGCTGCCCGGGCCCCGCTGCGACCCCCTACCCCGGCAGCGGCGTAGATTCCGGCTCTTACTTCGACACCGGCTTCTGGCGCTGCGGGAAGGAGTGCTGTGGGCGGTGGGGGCGGGGGGCGAGCGTGTGGAAATTGAATGGGGCTCGGAACTTCCTTAGCGAGGCCCGAGGCGTCTTCACTTAAAGGCATTTTTTTCTGGTCTTCCCGACTCCCGCTTTACCCTGCCTCCCCCCAATATCCAAACTACAGGAGTCAACTTCTCCGTTGAAAAAAACACCCCCGACGTGAGAGGCCATCCTGGTGATGCTAACAGTGCCTTCCTGCGGCCTGTGTTTTACTATGGATATAGCTGATTCAAGATGTGGCTCACGGTGTGCCTGCCCTCTTCCAGGCAAAGGATGCCCCTTAATTCAGCTTGTTCACAAATCTCTTTACCCCCTCCTGAGAGACCACCAGCTGCATTCTTACATATAAAGTCCAAAGGGTTATACAAAGCTGTCATCCTCTAGTCTACAGTATCCTTTCCCTCCACCTGCTGGTGGTGATAGTGAGGGATGGGGTGGGGAATGGAAGGGCACCATCGCGTTTTATTTTAAAGGGATGGGGGAAAAAACCTTCATTATCTTATATACAGCTGCTTCGGAGGTGCATAAGTAAACATACACATACACAGATTTTTTTGATAGAAGACTTGCTTCGGTTTTAAGAGTCTAGGTAAATAGAGTTTTTAATCCATTTTGCACCTGAATTAAGAGTTCAGCTAGTGGTCAAGTAGTATTTGTCCCTCTGTACTTTTTTATACTGAGATCTTAAATTCCCATGACCTGTTTCTGAACTTTGAGCATTTGCTTGACTGAGATAGTAACAATTTTGGGGGGTTTCCACAAAGCCATTTAATCTCTAAGGTAATTTGTGCTGTCTTAGTGGGTTTCATAGTTTGAGAGACTTAAGTGGCTGGACCTGGGCTGTTAATTCTCAGGCTGTTTTAAGGTTAACATGAGACATTATTCTTGTAGTCTTTTTTTTTTTTAATGAAAAAATTTTAATATATTTATTGAGGTAACTCATCCCTTAGAAATCACTTTCATTTAAGTGTACAATTTATGGTTTTCAGTAAGTTTACATAGTTGTGTAATGATGAGACAAAAAAAACATTTTTACTAATACGAATATTTAAAATAAGAAAAAACATCACAAATGACAAAACTTAAAAACATAAATACCACAAAGTGACAAAGTCCAGAAAAGTAACAACTAGGTGCTTGACAAATCCTTCCAATCTTTTTCCTTCCTCCATTTCTGGCTTCATTAAGGTGTAATTTTCATACCATATAATTCACCCATTTAAAGTGGCTTTTGATATTTTCACTTAGTTGCACATAGTACAATCAATCTTAGAAGATTTTCATCATGGGTTTCCCATAAAGAAACCCAAACTCATTAGCAGTCACTCTCCATTTCCCAATCACTCATTGTCCATTTAGAGTTGCCCATTCTGGATATTTCATATAAATGGAATTAATATAATTTGTGATCTTTTGTGGCTGGCTTCTTCTAGGTATCATAATTTTCAGGTTCACACATAGAAGAAGAATGTATCAGTGGTCCATTGTTTTTTATGGCTGAGTAATATTCCACTGTGTGGATATACCACATTTCATTTATCCATTCATCAGTTAATGGGCATTTACATTATTTGCACTTTTTAGCTATTATGCATAATGCTGCTAGGAACATTCAAATACACATTTTTGTGTGTGCCTGTGTTTTCATTTCTCTTTAGTTGTATACCTAGGAGTGGAATTACTGGGTCACATGGTAACCTTATGTGTAACCTTCTGTGGGATTGCCAGACTTTTCTAAAGTGATCCTTATTGTTTAAATTGATGTTCCCCATTACTGTGTATCCCTTACTAATTTAGTCAAAATAAGATTAAGTGCTGACCCTGTATTAGAACAGTATTATAATACATGATTTTTAAAAATAACTATAAATACTCATTAGGCAGATTTTTATTTTTGAGACGTTCAAAGTGCCTGATGGCATTCTCTGCCAACTCTGATAACCCTTTGTGTACATTAGGAGTAGGAATATTTTCACTTTTCCACCCAAGTAAAAGACAAATGACTCTAATGGAAAGTCATATTTTCTCCTTATTTGTGACTTACTTAGTCTCACCTGCCTGTAATGAGAAACATCTTTTATTATCCTTAGAGAACACTACAATGGCTGCTTTTGTGTTTTTATTCATTACATGTATACTTATGTTCCTCAAGACACTTATACCCATTTCCTCCTCCTTCAAATATGGTTACTATGTTGTACTACAACAAATTCTAAGAAAATACTGCTTTTTGGTTTGGTTGTGATGACATCTGTTTCATGGGAGGCCTTTGGAAAGGAGAATGGACCAGTGTTGTCCATTGAATTTTAATTAATCCAGTATTTCCAAAATACCATTGCAACATGTAATCAATATAAAAAATTACTGTAATATTTTATATTATTTTCATACTTTGTCTTCAAAAACTTGTTTGCATATCTCAATTCAGACTAGTTACATTTCATGTGCTTAATAGCTAGCTATATGTGCCTGGCTAGAGGCTACGTTAATGGATAGCACAGATAATGGATGATAGCATAGAGTGAGGCAATTGTAGCATTTTTTAGTTTGATCTAACATTGTTTGATTCAAAATTATGAAGAATACTAAGTTTAATCTGATCTCTAACTTTGTGTGTGACCTTGGGAGAATCAGTTAGACTTAAACCTCTTTCCTCTGTAAAACAAGTGATACTTCACATCTTTGTGAGTGTTGTGTAGATTAACAGGTTAATGTTAGGAAGATGCCAGGCAATTAATTGTCTGAGCATTTTATCACCTTCAGCTTTTCTGTTTGGGAAGAGGAAAGAAATTTAATAAGATTCAGTGTAATTATTTCCTGTACTCCTTAATTTGCAATTGGCTCTTTGTATTTTTCTCTGTGTTCATATGTAACTTAAATTGAATTTACGGTGAATGGGGAAAGTTTTTAATGTAGCAGTTATGTCAGTGCTTGTTGAAGGACAGTTTGGGTACAGGAAATCAGTGATACTTCTGAAGTCATAATTTATAAAGTTTTAAAACTCATTTGTAGCTTCCAATCTGATACTCATTCCTATCTTTCATTCTATTATACTGGCTTCTCCAGAATGTGGTCATACCAACTTCTTGAAAGACAAAAACATCAAAGAAGGTATATGTTAGTATCCATTTAAAATGATTTGCAGGAACTATCAGATGATATTCAATGCTTGGCTTCTTTCATGCAGTGTGTTTGAGAATAATCAATATTAGTTTGAGACTAGTAACCATGGAGAGAGTATACACAATGCAACACAGGAAAAAGGAGGTGACCAAACTACAAACAAAAAATTTTTCAGAATAAAGCAAATTAAGTTCATCTAGTTTATGTTTTAAAAGTAGAGGGGGAATTCCTTAGTAAACTTGCTATTAAACCTGCATAATTTTTTATAGAAGTTCTAAGAGTATACAGGTTTGAATAGGTCATAAGTTATGTTAGAAGAACAATTAGATCTTAAATAAATGCAACTTTAAGAAAAGAAACTTATCCTGAAAATAAAAGAATATTAAAATACTACATAAATGGAAACTTGTGATTGTTCACACAACATAAAATATCAAGTTAGCTTGAACTTGAAAAAAATAGTTGCTTTGTTGGCAAGAGTTTAATAAATTGATCAGCTGTTAAAAAATGATCAGCTGTTTTGTTGTTTAGAAATGCCGTTAGTGATTTGTTAAACTGTACAGAGTGAAAAGCATTGTTAAGCTATTAAGTCTTCTTAACTTTTAGAGACTGACCTCTCTCATCACAAATCTTGGAACATATTTACTATACTTAAAATAACTACTGTCTAATTTTTCATGTGACAATATGAAATACCAGATAGAAATATAGTTGGGAATTAACTGTTTTTGTGCTTCCTGCCAACTTTCCTGGTTTATAAGATAACCAATTTCAAAAATGCTTTATTGGTAATTTTCTTAGACATATCAAGATGTCTGTTTTTCATTGACAAATGAGTAATATTGGAAAGAGGACAAATGAGTAATATTGGGAAGAATGAAACTACTTTAGAAAAAAAGCTGTAGGTAGTTTTTGAAATATCAGTCACTAACACCTCATAGTGGTTGTGGGTCCTTAAAATCTTTTAAAATGTTTACTACAGTAATGCGATGAGAGTTTGTCGGATCTAACCTCGAATGATAGTTTTGGTACTCAGTGGTTTAGTTTTGGATGAGGATGGAAGGGAACTACAGTTTTGAGTACCTTCGCTATATGCTTTTAATTGTATTCTCATTTTCTTCTTATAGAAGGAAAAAACTCTAGAGTTAAAAGACTTAATAGCACAACATTCAAGGGGATGATTTTCACTCAGGTGTCAAAGTAAAGTCTATGCTGTTTATATACTATGTAATTAAACCTCCCTTCAACTTTTCTCAGCCTTAATACAGATCTCAAAATTAACTAAAAGGTTATGTAAAAGCACCTTGGTGTATAATGGGTACTCAGTGTTTCCTTTTTTTTTCTCCTCTGAGATATTTAGAAATTGCGTATCATTTATGTGCTTTAAATTCTAGACAACACAATTCATGTACTAACTTTGCATATACGTTCACTAAAAACAGGGCTGGGAAAGACCCCCATTTTCCACAGTTAATATGATAACAATATTTATATTGGCACCTACTAAATAAGGACTATATATGTGCTTGTAATGGTCTTAGTCCAGAAGTTTCAAATCTTTTGGGCTGAAGACCTGTTTGTGCTGTTAAAAATTAAGGACCGTAAAAGAGCTTTGTAGGTTTCTATCAATATTTAACATTTTAGAAATTAAAACTAAGAATTTTAAAAGTATTATTAAAATAATAATAAAGCTATTTTATGAACATAAATTTCTAATGAAAAATGACATTTTTCTAAAACCCTAAAAATTGATGGAAAAGAATGTTTTACCTTTTTTTTTTTTTTCTAATATTGGGCTCAAGAAAAGAGTACTGAATTCCCATATCTATGTCTGACTTCAGTCTTTTTTGATACACTGTTTTGGTTGAAATATATGAAGAATATCCAGCTTCACACAGTAGGCAATTGAAAAGAGGAGAAATGTTTTAATAGCCTTTTCAGATAATTATGGAAATTATTCTTTGATATTGTAACTCCACAAGTAGTAGTTTCTTAAAGGTTAGCTGCAATGTGGAATCTGAAGGCACATCAGTGAACTTTTCTTACTCCATTACATGGAAATTCATTGATCTGTCTTGTACTTGAAATGTACCTTTTACCCATGCCTGATTTTGTAACATCATGTATTGGTTATTTGGAAAATACTAAGTTTACTGAGTTTTATATAGATCTTCTAAAAAAGGTTGGCACATTTTATAATACAATGAAAATTCACAATTATTAGTGTCACCACATAGTTCATCAGAAAAATCTTAAATAAAATATTAGGACTCTGTCAAGCTCACTATGGTGTGTACAAGTTTTCTGAAATTCTTATTTTCACTTGATAGCTCAGATTTTATCATTAGCAGCAAATAATGTAAGTTGTTTTTTTGAAGGCATAAATTCACTTTGCTCATTTTTGTGAAAACATCTGCCAGAGACTGTCAGAATACAATGATTTGTCTGTCGGTCATTCTTTTAAGTAAAAATTGCTGTTCCATGAAAAGTGGCTAATGTAATTCACAACTCACCCAGTCACACAAATACTTTTTCCTTGAAAACAGTCATCCTACTGCAGAAGGAGGTATGCTGTAAAAGTGGTTTATATGTAATTCTTATATTATGACAAAATTTTAGAATGAAAAGGCCTTTTTTTTTTATCAAGGGCATTCTTAAGTGAGCTGGCTTTTTTTTTTTTTTTTAACTGAAATATAATCACTTCTAATACAGCTTGGTGACATTGCCTTAATTCATGCTGAAGCACCAGAAGTTTTGCCTACTGCTTGTTATTGCAATGCAAATGTTAACAATAAGAAAATATTAGTAATATTATGAATATAGTTTTGACCTTATCGACCCTCTGAAAGAATCTCAGTGTCCCCCACAGGAGCCCATTGACCACAGTTTGAGAATCACCGTCTTCTTTTCTTATTGTTGCTTCTGTTACAAGTGACTTTCACTTTTAATTAATAAAGGCTCAAAAGTCGTTATAGTATCACAGTTAAAGAACATGTTCTATGGAGTCACATTTGGATTTGAACCCTTGATCGTCTGCTTAATATAGTTAGGGAAGTTAACCTAATCTCTAAACCCATTTAAATGCTTTATAGTTCCTGGTATATAGTAGCATGCACAATGAAAGGAGGCTCTTTCATTTCTACCAACTTGATTTATCATACATTACATCCAGATAACCTTTTGTGTTCCCTGTCAGAATAACATTTTGTTTTCAGTTTCTTTTGTACCAGTATACACCACACAATCAAATCACATCACATGAATTGGGGAAGGCTTCCTTCGTTAGCATTCAAGTGAAAGCCTTCATACTTTATCCTGTGTACTTCAATGAAATTGTTTCAAAATTACTAGTTTCTGACTTCATTTTTCTAATCCTGTGTTGTGAATAGGTATGTAGATTTTAAAATTGCTCTCCCAGAAGATGGTAGATTTAACTAGAAAATAGCTCTAATTCACACTATTTAGTACCAATAATGAGAATGATTTAAGGACGGGGACATTTGCTGGTAACACAAGATTAGCTTCATTATTTAAAATACTGAACTTTTTTCTCTTGCTGTGTTTTTACTATTAGAACCAAATTTGATTAGCTGTCACTTTTACCCTAAATTTCATTTACATTCAACTGAAAAATTACATTTTCAGTAATAGTTGTGTTTTGGGAAACCTAGAATTTAATTAAATTTTTATTAACAAAAGTCAGAATCCTAAGATAATGTGGTGTTTCATAATTTGGCGATAGAGAATGATTAGTTTTCTAATATTAAAAAAATCTGTCTCAATTTACTGTTCTTCAATGTAAACTTTAGTTGCCCAGTATCTACTCTTAATATTTGTTTTAGTTTTTATAGCTGTCTGTAGGTCCTAAAAGTAGTTGTTACATGCATTTATTTTATTATAGTAGTTGTAGCCTGGAAGCCCTACAGGTAATCTCTACTTGGTTGTATTAAATGACCCTGTCCTGTTTGCCACCCATCTTACCCATTTACCCTGGACCTCAGTAGCTGCTTTGCTAATCCAAACAAAGATTTTTGTTTAAGGTTTTCAAATAATTGTTTTATATCATTCTTGGTTATTTATTAAGTATGAAATCCAGTATTTTTTGGCTTTTTTTTTTTTTTAATAGTGGCTTTAAGGATACCATAAACTCTTTCCATAACGTTGAAATGGAAAGTCAAGTCTGATAGCTTTAGGTGAAGCTCATCGAACCTGTGGCCCACAGTCCACATGTGACTCAGGACAGCTTTGAATGCGGCCCAACACAAATTCATAAACTTTCTTACAACATGAAAATTATACACCGATCTTTTTTTTAGCTCATCAGCTATTGTTAGTGTTAGTGTATTTTATGTGTGGCTCAGAACAATTCTTCTGGTGTGGCTCAGAGAAGGCAATAGGTTGGACACTCTCCTTTAGGCTGGAAGAGTTGATTTTTTATATTATATAGTTAATATTTTAGAGAACAGAAACCCAGCTTGAATTAGTTTACATATAATGGGGGAATCTGGCTCTTACAACCTGTTAAATCCAGGATCATAGATGGCATTAATTATAAGAGTACTACTGAAAGTTTAGGGCGAACTCCTATTGGTCAAGATTTGATTGCTTGCTTATACCTGAATTAATCACTGTGGGTAGAGGAATATGGTTCTGTGATTGGCTTGCACAAGGTCATGTGCCATGTGTCCAGCTGTGTGTGTGTACACATGTATGTTGTGGGTTGGGAAGGGTGTTGGTACTGCCACTTAAACCAGGTTTGCCAAAAGAATGAGGAGTCTGTTAAAGTAAGAAGAAAGGAAGAAAAAGCCTATTGAAGACAAAATTATAAAGCACCACCATCCAATGCAGGTGTAGAATGGTTTCTTATCTTGCTTTTGAATATTATGTGGAGATGTTCATCGTATTACAAATAAACCCGTAGAATAGAGTTCATTGTTGATTAGCCTTTCCCTCAAACATCTTATTTCAAAGCATTCTTATTTTTACTCTTAATGTCTTGAATGACTTTTTTCTTCTCCAGCTTTAAAACAGTAACAGTATTATCTTTCAATGATGGAAAATCTTATTTAGGACCAATAAACAAATAAAAATAGGATCAACATCATTAGTCATTAAGGAAATGTACGTCAAACCATGAGATACTGCTTCACACCTACTAGGATAGCTGAAAACAAAAAGGCAGTAACAAGTGTTACAGAGGATATGGAGAAAGTAGAACCCTCATGCATAGTCTATGGGAATATAAAAATGGTGCAACCACTTTGGAATACAGTTTGACATAAATTCAAAACATTTAACAGTAAAGCAGGTGACCCAGCAATTCTACTCCTACGTATAAACCCAAGAGAATTGAAAACAAATTTCTCCACAGAGACTTGTGTGAGAATGTTCACTGTAGCCTTACTTACAATAGCCAAAACATGGAAGCAACCCAAATGTCCAGCAACTGATGAATGGCTAAACCAAATGTGGTACATCTACATAATGGAATATTATTCTGCCATAAAAAGGAATGAAGTACTGCTACATGCTACAACATGGATGAATCTTGGAAAGTTTAGGCTACCTAAAAGAAGTCACTCACATATTCTGTAATTTCAGTTGTATGTAATGTCCCAGATAGGCAAATCCATAAAGATGGAAAGTAGATTAGTGGTTGCCAGGGCATGGTACAAGGGGGAAATGGAATGACTGCTAATAGGTATGGGGCTTTTTGTTACGAAGAAAATAATCTGGAATTAGATGGTGGTGATCGATGCACAACTATTTGTACTAAAAACCACAGAATTGTACCCTTGAAGTGAATGAATTATACGATGTGTGAGTTACAGCTCAGTAACGTTGTGTTTAAAAAACAAAAAATAAAACTTCAGAACTTCATTAAGAGAAATAAGTAGGGACTATGACAGCTTGCCACTCCCTAAGGGTCACAGGTGGAACTCCAGGCAGCTCTTTTTTACTGACTTCTCTGTCTACTTCCCTGTGTTGAATTCATTTGTTCAGCTTCTGTGTCCAAGGTCTCTTGTAAGAAACGAATAACATAGTCTAAATTTCTTTTCTCGAGGAGTTTACATTCTGACAGGTCAAAGTTTCTCAGATCCCTGCTCTGAACTGACCCTGTGTGGATATTCAACTACTGTGAGCTAGTGTTGTAGTAGATCCCTTAACTTTGTTTCCTCAACTCAAATTTACAATAAATAATATACCTCACATTTAAAGGACATCCTAAATGTTTGGTGCCCAATAACTTTTCCCTTGAGATTTGTGGAAAAGCTTGGTTGTTTTTGAAGTCCTAGAATTGCATCTAAATTAGCTATATGCTGTTAGGAAAGCTTAATAATTTTTTTAGCTTCAGTTTCTAAAATTAAAATCCCACCATAGTGGTACTTGCTTTGATAAAGCTTTTTAAAAATGTAAGGAACCACCCTTATTCAGACTGGGTCAAATTAAGGGTGTGACATGTTAGGAAAATTAAGGAACCAATTCTCACATTATCCAAGATACTTGAAGCAGGAGTGTCCTGGTAGTAGGAATTCATGGATCTTCCCTATACTTCTCTGTTCTTCACTAACTCAGGTACTGTTTTATTCTTCCAAATACTGTCTTAGTCTTTATATTTGTGTTAAATTACTGAGAGAACCTGATTGAGCTAATGAGCTCAGCCCAAGGGTAAGCAGATTGTTTTTACTGCTGGCCTCCTTGTAGACTGGCTTTCCTCTTCACCCTCACCACCAGTCAGCTTTGGTTTGGGGTTGGGGTACAGGGTCACATAATAAGGAACATCCTTAGCCTGCTTCTGCAGTAGCATCCCTGGAAAAAGAAGTTTCTCTTAAACAAGGTTGTAAGTATTATATTATTTCGTTAATGTCACTCTATCCTTTTCTGTTAACTTGTTATTCTCTGTTAAAGTCTGACAAAAATTGTTATTATATAATCTGCACAGTGGTTGCCTTATTTCTGCTATTGCTCCTTTCTAATTCATAAAATAACCATCGTGGTTCTTTTTAAAAACTGAAGTAAATTAAAATCATACCTCTCCTCTGCTTCAGTAGTTTCCCCACCACATGTAATTTTCAAACTTCTTACCTAGACCTTCCAGGCCTTGTCAAATCTGGTTCTTGTCTGCTTCTTCCTCTCTCTCCAAATTTATTATCTCCCTTGGTTACTATACTCTCACTCATCTTTTAATTCCTCTTAACACATCAATAGACCTTTCCTCTCAGACCCTTCATACATGCTGCTTTGACTGAAAGAATGTCCTCACCCTCTTTACTTTCATCTCTTTTCTTTCATCTGGTTATTTCTCATCCTATTGAATCTTCAATATCCATCAGACTGCATGTTTCCTGAAAATGTGAACCTTGTCGGTTTTGTACACCACCCTAATCTTATTTCTTATTACAGAGTCTGGCATATGATTGGCACTGAAGTGAATACTTGAGGGAGTTAAATGAAACTTAAAAAGGAGTGTACTCTAATTATAATTAGTGACTAAATCAAATTTTCTAAATTAAGTTTTTTCTTTTGAAATGATAATGACATGGTAATTGTAGAAATTTTTTACAAAACTGGAAAAAATAAAATAATACTCCATAATCTTCCTATTAATCTTTTGAAATGTTTCCTTTTTCTTTGCACATTTTTTCCTTAATTTGGATTCTCACAGTCCATTATAGCAGAATTTCTCAACCTTGGCACTATTGACTTTTTGGACCAGATAATTCTTTGTCTGGGAAACTTTATTGTACGCTATAGGATATTTAGCAGTATCCCTTGTCTTTGCACATTAGACCAGTAGCACAGCCAATACCCCCACCCCCACCTCAGTTGTAACAATCAAAATTGTCTACAGAAATTGCCAAATGTCCCCTGAATAGCAAAACCACTAGGGTACAACAACAAAAAAATACTGTATTGCTGAAAAATGCTAACCATCATCTGATTCTTCAGCAAGTTGTACTCTTTTTGCTGATGAAAAGTCTCCCCTCAATGTTAATGAAAACACAGTATCTGTGAAGTGCTATACAGTGGGGTTTGCCTATACCTGCCCAGATTGATGCTTACCTTTTTAGTTTATAATTTCCCCATCTGTATAACTTCAAGCAAGTGAACCCACCTCATCTTTACCATTCAGTTCTGCTTTTCTGTCTTTGCTTTTATTAAGCCCCTACTGGAAAGGCTGTCTTGTCTTCCATTTACCCTGCCTGGAAAGGAAATTGAGAAATAAGAGGTTTGACCATTAAGTTCACGAACTTGCTCCCATGCGCTTACATAGGCAGCACTGTGCAAACAACTCAGTAAGATGTCATAACCTTGGTATATCTGTGTCTTACAGTTGTGTTTGTGCCAATGTGTGGCAGTGTCTTGCTGAGTGGTGTTCATTATTGTTGAGTATTTTTATGTCTGTCGCAAGGATGTTGGAGTTCGAATTAGAGCTTTGAACAAACATTAAATTACTTGTTTAACTTGGCAGGAGTAGAAGTGACATCAGGTACATATTAGACCAAGTTTATAGGGATAATGCCATGAAGAAAACGACAGTGTACAAATGGATTACACGTTTTTCTGAGGGGAGAGAAAATGTCACTGATGAAGAGAGGTCAGGGTGGCCAGTAACAAGCAGAACTGATGAAAACATTGCAAAAATTTATCAAATTGTGTGTCAAAATCATTGGCTGACTGTGAGAAGTATGATAGACGAAATAAGCATCAATAGAGAAACGGAACAGTCTTAACTGAAAGTCTTGGCATGAGAAAGGTGTGCAAAAATGGTCCTGCAGGAGCTCACTGATGAACAAAATTAAAGGAGAGTTGAAGTTTGCCAAGACCTTTTGGAGAGGCAAGATGATGTTTTAGGCCATGTTATCACTGGCGATGAAACAAGAATGTACCAATACAATCCTGTAACAAAGCATCAAAGTGCACAATGGAAATCAGGCAATTCTCCAAGACCAAAATAGTTCTTTCAGTCAAAATGATATTGCTAACCATTTTTTGACATCAGGGGGATTGTTCATCATGACATTGTACCAATTGGACAGTCAACCAAGTTTGCTATAAGGAAATGCTGAAAAGGCTGCATGAAAAATTTAGATGAAACAACCTGAACGTTTTCCCAACTCATAGCTATTGCATCATGACAATACACCAGCTTGCATGGCACTGTCTGTGATGGAGTTTTTAGCTAGTACACAAATATTGGAGCACCTTTCTCCCTACTCACTTGATCTGGCCCCCAATGACTTTTTTCTTGAAGATAAAGAAAATATTGAAAGGAAGACATTTTGGTGACATTCAGGACATGAAGGGTGACACGATGGTGGCCATTCCAGAAAAAAGAGTTCCAAAATTGCTTTGAAGGGTGGACTGGGTGCTGGCATTGGTGCATGGCTTCCCAAGGGAAGTACTTCAGAGGTGCTACTTAGCAGTGAGGCATGTAGCACCTTTTCTAGAATGAATTCACGAACTTAATTGTCAGACCTCGTATAAATTTCTTATTTATAGTTCCAGGCTAGACTTAAACATCCAGGCTTCAGTTTTGTTTTGTTTTATTTTTTTAAATCACACCAATTCATATTTATTATTCTTTTATTGAACTTTTAGAGTATTTTTGTACTCATATTTTGGTATTTCCTCATGTAAAATAATGTTTTTACTTGTGTATTTTATAGAGAAAAGAGTATTGCAAAAAGATCATGTATGACTTATACACCAACAAATCAGATAACCTAGATGAAATGGATAAACTCCTAGAAACACGTAAGCTACCAAGACTGAATCATGAAGGAAATAGAAAATCTGATAGACTTCTTAACTAGTAAGGAGATTGAGTGAGTAATCAAAAGTCTCCTAACAAAGAAAAACCCAGGACCAGATACCTTCACTGGTGAATTCTCCCAAATATTGAAAGAAGAATTAATACCACTCCCCCTTAAATGCTTCCCAAAAAAAATGAAGACAAGGGAACACTAGCATACTAATTCTATGAGGACAGCATTACTGTGGCACTAAAGCCAAACACACTACACAAGAAAACAGACCAGTATGTGAATAGTGTTGCAAAAATTCTCAACAAAATACTAGCAAACTGAATTCAATGGTGTATTAAAATGAATATGTACCATGACCAAGTGAAATATTCCTGGAATGCAAGGATGGTTCAATATATGAAAATTAATCAGTGTTTTATACACACACACACACACACACATCTCACATTAACAACAGGACAAAAGCACATGATCTCAATTATTAATAATATAGAAAAACCATTAGACAACACTTACCCTTTTATAATAAAAACACTCAACAAACTAAGAATAGAAAAACACTCAACAAGGACCAAATATGAAAAGCCCGTCAGACGTCATACTCAGCAGTGAAAGTATAATAGCTGTTCATGTTATTTCAGGAGCAAGACAAGAAATTTCTGCTTTCACCAGATCTGTTCAACATAGTTCTGAAAGTCCTAGCCAGAGCAGTTAGCCAAAAAATGAAATAAGAGGCATCCAAGTTGGAACCAAAAAAAGGAGTAAAATTATTTTTTTTGCAGATGGTATGAACTTATATGAGGAAAACACTAAAGATCCCCCCCCACCGCCACACACACACACACACACACACACACACACACACACGTTAAAAGTAATAAATGATTCAGCAAAGTTGTAGGACATAAAATCAATGTACATCTAACCTGAAAAGGAAATTGAGAAATCTGTTTACAATAGCATCAAAGGAATAATATACTTAAGAATAAATCTAACCAACGAAGTAAAAGACTTTTATGCTGAAAACTGCAAAACACTGCTGAAAGAAAGAAAATCCAAATGTTAAGACATCCTGTATTGATGGATTGGAGACTTATTATTAAATGTCAGTGCTACCCAAATTATCTAAGGATTTAATGCAATCCCCATCAAAATCAATATGACAATATTTGCAGAAATAGAAAAATCCAAGGGATCATGAATAGTTAAAAACAGTCTGGAAAAAGAAGAGAAAGTTGGAGGTCTCACACGTTCTAATTTTAAAACTTACTACAAAGCTACGATAATCAAAATAGTGTGGTACTGGCATAAAGTCAGACATATATAATAGAGTAATGGAATAGAATAGGGAGCCCAGAAATAAATCCTTGACAAGGGTGCCAAGACCATTCATTCAGTGGGAAAAGAACAGTCTTTTCAACAAATGGTGCTGGGAAAATGTGATACCTACAAGCAAAAGAATGAAGTTGGACTCTTAGCTAACATCATCTATAATAACTCAAAATAAATTAGGGACCTAAAAGTAAAACCTAAAACAAACTCCTAGAAGAAATAGAACAAAAGCTTCGTGACATTGAATTTGGCATGGATTTCTTAGTTCTGACACCAAAGGTGTAGGTAACAAAAAATAAATAAATTGGACTATATCAAATGTTAAAACTGCATCAAAGGACCCAGTCAACTAGTGAAAAGGCAACCAATGGAATGGGAGAAAATGTTGGCCAATCTGTTTTGTGGTTAATGTCCAGAATATAAGGAATTACAATTCAACAAGAAAAAACAAATAACCCTATTGAAAAATGGGTAAAGAATTTGAATAAACATTCTCCAAAGAAAATATAGCCAACAAGCACATGAAAAGATACTTAGCATCATGAATCATTAAGGAATTGCAGATTAAAACCACAGTGAGATACCACCTCATACCCATTGGGCTAACAACTAAAAAAAAAAAAAAAATAAGGTAGTACAACAAGAATTGGAGAAGATGTGGAGAAATTGATATACTGGTATACTATTGATGAGAATGTAAAATGCTGTAGCCACTATGGAAAACAGTATGGGAATGCCTCAAAAAATTAAAAAATAGCATTACCATGTGATCCAGCAGTTCTACTTCTGGGTATATACCCAAAAGAACTGAATGGAACCCAAAAGAGATATTTGTATTCTTCCGTTCATTATTTACAACAGGGAAAAGATGGAAGCAACCTAAGTGTCCTTTGGTGGGTGAATGGACAAACAAAATGGGTACCTCCATAAAATGGAGTATTATTCTGACTTAAGGAAGGATATTTTGGCACATGTTACAAAATGGATGAACATTAAGGACATTATGCTAAGCCACAGAAAGCAAATAACTCTATGATTCTATTAGGTACCTAAAATTGTGAAATTAATAGAAACAAGGTAGCTTGATGATTGCTAGGGGAATGGGGAAAATGGGGTTGTTTAATGGGTATAGATAGAACTTCAGTTTTCTGAGGTGAAAAGATTTTTGAAGATTGGATACATAGCGTAAAGGTACTTAGCACTACTGAACTGTACACCTAAAAATAGTTAAGATGGTAAAAAAGAAAAACAAACCTATAACACCAAATGCGGGTGAGAATGTGAAACAGGAATTCTCATTCCTTGTGGATGGGAATACAAAATGGTATAGCCACTGTGGAAGACAGTTTGGCAGTTTCTTAAAAAACTGAACATACCCCTACCATATAATCCATTAATCACACTCTTTGGTATTTGTGCACATTAATTGAAAATGTATGTCCACACAGAACTGCTTTATTCATACTTGCCAAAACTTGGAAGCAACCAAGATGCTCTTCAGTAGATTAATACGATAGGTGGTCAAGAAATTTGTAGAATGAAGGGGAAGAAGGATTTAAAAACACCTTATTTTTCCTTTTCAGCATATTCACCCTTAACCCTAATACACTTAACAGATCTTTCAGTAAGTTTATTTTACCCTCGGAAAAAATGGTTTTTTGCCCTCAAATTGCAGCTTTAACCTCTTCGTTATCTGTAAATTTCTTCCCTCAAAGCTGTTTTTTCATATTTCTTAAATAATAATCTGGTCTGTAGCAAGAGTGACATTTGGAAGCCATGGTTGTAAAGAGTAGTGCACAGCCTGGTGCGTTGCTGTGCAAAAGCAGCACCTCTTTAGTCCATTTTCCTCTTCTTTTCTCCTTCACAGATTCTTTTAACTGCTTCAGCAGACTCGAATAGTACTCTCCAGTTACAGCGACACCCTTATCCTTGTAATTGATCAGCAGGTTACCCTCTATGTCCCAAGAAACAGTAGCCATGGTTTTTCCAGCGAATTGCAACACCTTGAACTTCTTAAGGGGTGGAATGCCCTTTTCATGCCACTGAATGGACTCCTGCTTTCACTCAGGCTGATAATGATGAACCGAAGTTTCATCTCCAGCAACAATCCAGTTTAAAAACCTAATCTTTGTTGTCTCTGTAGAAGTCCAAAACTGTAGTGAACACTCAACACACCATTGTTTCTGAAGTGACGGTGAGCATTCTGAGTACCCATCTTGCATTGACTTTTGACATCCTTAGATGCTGATGGAGAATATTCAAAATGGTTCTAGGTGATACTCCAGCCATTTCTACAAGCTGCTTTTTATTCAGTCTGGCGTCTTCCACCACAACTTTTTCAGCTTTTTTGACTATCTGAGGAAATGGCCTCACCAGAGCGTCTTGGATGGAGGTTGTCTTCAATCTACTCTGCCTTGTTTGAAAATGCTATGCTTCTTGTGAACCATGGATTGATTTCCCAGGGCAACAGTCTCTGTAAACCACTAGCATCTCTTCCAGATTCTGCACATGCTATCTTTTATAATTCTCTTTTTTTTTTTTTAAATTCATTTTTATTGTTAGACTTATTGGGGTGACATCTGTTAGCAAGGATTACATAGGTTTCAGGCATACATTCTACAGTGCATTGTCAGCTTGTTGTATAATAAGTTCACCACCTAATGTGACGTCTCCTTCCATCACCTTATATTTAGCTTCCCCCCTCCTCTCCCACCTCCTCCCCTTTCTCCCCTCCCTAATCCACTCATCCCCAAATAAACATTAAACTATTGATTGTGTCCATGGGTTATTTGTTTGTTCATTTCTTTTTTTCTTTCCTTTCAGATTTATATTCAGCATATGAGTGAAATCATGCAGTTCTTTGTTTTTTCTGTCTGGCTTATTTCACTTAGCATGATGATCTCCAGGTCCATCCATTTTGTCGCAAATGGCAATATTTCATCTTTTCTTACAGCTGAGTAATATTCCATTGTGTATATGTACCACAGCTTCTTTATCCAGTCATCTGTCGCAGGGACCTTTGGTTGTTTCCAT